>JAANYP010008382.1:0-125957 GCA_020465985.1 Centrapalus pauciflorus
CATTCAAATATTGACCCGTGTGCTTTCTACAAACCCGTATGTGAGAACATTTCGAAGCCTTGCTGAGCTGGGACCGCTCGACAACTACAGGGTCACTTTGAATGCATCAGTGGAACTTGACCAGAGGGTGTACAACCGACCGACTACATCTGAGGTTTGAATATAACAACTTCAGTTTTATTTGTTCATTTCAAAATGTACCGTACACCATGTTAAGCCCTGTATTTGTATAGGTTGCTGGTATTTGGATCGAAGGCAATGACAATATCACTGCATACAAGAGAAGTATTGTTTTGTATGGAAGGCCTGGTTATAGTCAAAAAATACAGCCTTACTTTAGTTGTTACGATCCATTGTCGTATCCGATGTTCTTCCCTAATGGCGAAACAGGATGGCATTCAAATATACCAAGACATGGAGTATCTATTGATGATATCGTCAATGACGGTGAACACATCGATGAAGATTTAGAAGGTATGATCGTTATCATGAGTTATAAAATTGAATAAAGTTATCACATGTTATGACATATGTACCCATAGAAAATTTTTAATTTTTTAAACAACAAATTATGCAGAGACTAACGTAAGAAGAGGTAGGAATACTGTTACTATGAGAGAATACTATTGTTACAAATTTCAGATACGCTCAAATGAGAACGTGCTTTTGTTTGGGGGAAGATTGTTACAACAGTTTGTTGTAGATACATATATCAAGATTGAGACTTCGAGGTTGCTTTTTTGTCAACTAAATCAGAAAAAAAAATTAGAGCAAAACTCTACCAAGGTGTTGTGGATTGCATGAATGCTGGTGAGGTTCAACTAAGTAGAACGAGTTGTGTTGCCTGCCAGCTTCATTGGAGGTCCATGCGACATGAGGCGTAGATTTTTAGATGCGATGACCTTGGTTCAAGATGACGGGAAGCCTGATATTTTCTTTACAATGACATGTAACCCAAAGTGGCCTGAGATTGATGATGAGTTCTTTCTTGGCCAGTCTGCACAAGATCGACCGGATCTTGTTACGAGAGTTTTTCGTGCCAAATTAGAAGATTTCAAGGAACAACTCTTCAAAAAACACATCATTGGCGTAGTCAAGGCATACGTTTATGTGGTTGACTTTCAAAAGCGTGGTCTACCGCATGCACACTTTCTCTTGATAATGAGATCAGATCACAAGATGTCTAATCCGGACCATTACGATAAGATGGTTTGTGCAGAAATTTTGAACCCGATAAAGTATCCAGAATTGCACAAGTTAGTCGCCAAGCACATGATGCATGGTCCCTGCGGTTGTTTACGACCATCCAGCCCGTGTATGCAGAACGAGAAAAGAAGATGTCGCTCTGATTACCCCAAGCAATTTAATGAGATCACAGCACAAGGAGATGATTCATATCCGTTATATCGAAGGAGAAATAATGGAATGAAGGTGTACGTGGTAGTACTTTAGACAATAGATGGGTGGTCCCGTATAATCCAAAGCTTTTGATGATGTTCAATTGTCATATCAATGTTGAGGCTTGTTCGAGTATAAAATCTGTGAAATATGTTTTTAAATATGTCTACAAAGGTCATGACAAGCAGTCGATCCATATTGATCCAGACGGAGAAGAAGGAGTTAATAACGAGATACAAATGTTTCAAGATGCACGTTATGTCTCCCCCTGAAGCAATGTGGCGGATTTTTAGTTTTCCACTTTCTCAAATTCTCCCTTACGTGATGGCGTTACAAATTCACCTCCCGAATAAGCAGATGATAAGATTCAGAGATAATGATACAACATTTCGTAAAGCTACACTTGAAAGAGGGTTAATAGAGAACGACAACAATTTACCACAATGTCTTGCAGAAGCATCATTATTTCAGCTTCCCAATGCTTTGAGGAGGCTGTTTGCAACTATACTGATTTTTTGTGAGCCTGGAGACGTTCGAAAGCTATGGATGACCATTATGACTCCCTTTCTGAAGATTACAAACGACAATGTGAAAATATTGTGCGTGTTCGAGATATGGTCCTTTCAGACATTTCTGTATTTCTATTGTCTATGGGTAAGAATCTTGGTGACTTTGATCTTCCTAACGTAAACACAATCGTTAATTTACAATCTGGAGGGTTTCGTGAAGTGCAAGAGGAATATTCTATATTTGTTGAAGAAGAACACTTACGTGCTCGTGACTCCCTTAATGTCGATCAAAAGGCCGCGTATGATGCGATATTGGAAAATGTGGATGATGACCGTCCAGGCGTGTTCTTCATAGATGGTCCTGGGGGAACCGGAAAAACATTTTTGTACAAAGCATTACTTGCTGAGGTTCGATCCCGTGGTCTTATTGCCCTTGCGACCGCTTCATCGGGCGTTGCAGCTAATAACATGCCAGGAGGTAGAACGGCTCACTCACGATTTAAGCTTCCTCTTAATCTTGCTAACAACTCAGTGTGTAACATCAAGAAACAAAGTGGGGCTGCTCAATTGCTACGGGATGCCAAAATTATCATATGGGATGAAGCATCAATGGCGAAAAGACAAGCAGTGGAAGCGCTTGATAGAACATTACAAGACATCATAGGGGTCGCACTCCCATTTGGTGGAAAGATTATGATTTTAGGAGGTGATTTTAGACAAGTGTTGCCGGTAGTGAGACGTGCCACTCGGGCCCAAATTGTTGACTCAAGCCTACGAAAGTCTCCTCTTTGGCCCATGATTAAAAAGATACGACTAAGTATAAATATGAGAGCACTGGCTGATCTGTGGTTTTCTGATTTTCTGCTAAGAGTCGGTGATGGAGATGAGGAGGTGATAGATGATAGTTTTATCCGCATACCTGATGACATGATCATTCCATACACTGATAAAGCTAAGTCGATGGATGATTTGATCGATGCAGTTTTTCCGTCTCTGCAAGTCAATGGAAGGTCTTCGGATTATATCATATCTAGGGCGATATTATCCACAAAAAAACAACAGTGTTGACGAGATCAATGATTTGCTGATCGACAGATTTTGTGGAGATGAGAAAAACTACTATAGTTTTGATGAAGCAGAAGACGACAAGAATAATCTCTACCCGATAGAATTCTTAAACTCTCTAAATGTTAGTGGTTTGCCTCCTCATTATCTTCGTCTCAAGATTGGATGTCCAGTAATACTCTTACGGAATATCGACCCATCAAATGGATTATGTAATGGCACGATATTAATATGCAGAGGTTTTCAGCAAAATGTTATCGATGCAGAAATAGCTGTTGGTCAACATGCGGGCAAAAGAGTATTCTTGCCGAGAATTCCTTTATGTCCATCCGAAGAAGATATGTTCCCGTTCAAATTGAGAAGAAAGCAATTTCCTATTCGACTTAGCTTTGCAATGACAATCAATAAAGGTCAGGGACAGACAATTCCGAATGTTGGAATTTATTTGCCTGAGTCGGTATTTTCCCATGGACAACTTTACGTGGCACTTTCTAGAGGTACATCACGTGGTACTACAAAGGTATTGGTGACCCCTGTCAAGAAATTCAATCGAGATGGAGTCTACACATTAAATGTGGTGTATCAAGAAGTCTTGCGTGATTATTAAGGTACAATCCTATATTTCGCATTACCCACATGTTTCAATACTTTATCTTTGATAACTATAAAACCTTTTATTATTTGCAGGATGTTCAACAAACGGATCGTTCAAGTGAAACATTATCATATTTGGATATTTTGGATGCATAAAATGAAAAATGCTTGTAAATTTTTTTATCACAAATATATTTGATCATATTTTTGTCTGTAACCATATGGTTTTTATGATATTTGACTGACATTGAAACTTAAGGTATTTTTCTTTTACGTTGTTTAAAGATATTATTCATCATCGTCATCTATTAAACGAACAAGTAATCGAAAAAAATATTTGTCGCCGCCGCCGCTTTGCGCAGGTACATACTATATATATATATATATATATATATATATATATATATATATATATATATATATATATATATATATATATATATATATATATATATATATATATATACTTATGAGGTACGATTTAACCTAACTTTATATCAAGATGTGTTTCCTTAAACCGGAAATAAGAAATGTAAATTGAATCAGATATATTTGTATTGAATTATAAAAATTAAATCTTGTAAGAATATTTTTATAAAACGAAACATATTATAGATCATAAGTAATAGGAAAAATAAATGGTTATAAGACGATTATAACGGCTGTTGTGGATCCATAAATTTTTTTATAGGGGTTGGAATTTAACAAACGCTACGAAAATACGAATATTTGTGGTCCTTTAAAAAATTTTTAGACTTAAAACTTCGAATCGGTTTAATATTGATTAAATAAAAACAAATAAGTAAAAGCTATAAATTAATTACAAACCCAATGAAATTAGATACTATAATTGTCCTCTACGAGTTTTCATAATTTGAAAACGGGTTACTAGATCATCGTCTGAAACATTGACAAACAATTCTTTTTTGGATCCTGATAACTTTCTTTTTAAAATTGTTCCATATTATATGATAAATTTTTTTAATGATACTTATGTTAACAAACCAACAATAACAATATAATCTAAAGTTCTAACTTACATTTATTTAGTGTTAAACAAATAACAATTTATTAGTCTAGTATTTTACATTTGATAATATATTAAACACTTAAAAATTAAAGGATAAGAGCAAAAAGATGGGCAAAAAGAAGTCAATGATTCATAAAATTTACCCTAACTTAAAGTTAATAATACTCAAGAGAGCTTAACAAATTATCAAACCCAAACACATGTTTATGTATTTTTTAAATACTTGTTAAATAGATAACAAACAATTAAATTTGTATGTTTTTCTTAGATTTTTTAATAGAAAGTTTTATGTATATAAATTTTATAAAAGATTAAGATACGGGGGTCGAACTTTAAAATTTATCAGGGTCGAAAATTTTCCGACTAAATATAAAATACCAAAAAAAAAAATTTATAGTGGTCATTTGACCCCCAATCCCCCTAAGTAAATCCGCCCTATATAATGGTAAAATATAAGATATTAGAGGTTATAATAGAAAAATAAAATAACTCATGTTCAAAAAGGTGTTTCGTTTTTTATTACAATATTTGATATATTATGTAATACCCTCCTCCATTCGCACATAAAAGCCACGTCAATATAATATCATAAGTGACATTATCGCAAGTATCTCATAATACACGTGTTAGGGGTTTACACAAATTACTGATATTTAAAAACTTTAATACAACGTCTTCACAACAGATCACATGTCTGATACAGATAATCGCTGACTTAAACTGACATACTACAACTGATCGCTAGCTAGTTATCATACAAACTGACCAAATATACAACATAGATAAACAGTTTTCCTAAAAATGATGTCAGCATACAGTGGGTACACATATATGACACTCTGATCAACCCCCATCTCCTACTTCTGCGGCGGCGTGTGACCCCACTTTCTGACTGCCTGAGACACGTTAGACTCGCAAACGTAAGCTGGGAAGCTCGTGAGTACGCGAGGGTTAGACTTGAAAAGAAATAACACATAGCATATACAAAGCACATAGAGAATCACAGATAGCTCAACACAATTAACTCAACATGCCTCATAATCCCTGTCGCGATGCATACGCTATCATCTTACCTCGTTGCATCAAAACACAGCCCAACCCGGTACCAGACACATCGCAATACACAACAAAGTCCTCTGTACCCTCCGGCAATGCTAACACTGGACCGCTGCCCCCAACTGCGGACAACCCTTAGCAATGTGGCCCGACTTCCCACAATAGAAGCATAAGGATTCCCTCGAAGTACAAGTCACAACAGTATGCTCATCGGACCGCAACGATAGCATCACGACTGCTCGGGCATACACGAACCGACATGACGACGACGATACATCTGACAGTCTCTCTCGCCAACGAAACTATCAGAGTGGCTCCCAGATAGCCGGGTCCCGTGCCCCACAATGCTCTGACTCGGAACACTGAATTAGGATGTTTGACTCTTTCTAGGTGCCCTGTATCTCTGATCGGACCCGATTTCCTCGATCCCCGATCTCTACCGCTATCTCTGTCTCTGTCTCTATGGGACCCTAAACTCTGTCCCTGAAAATGCCACTGATTGGGCTGGCTCTCTCTTTGTGTCTCGGGGATCTCACCAATAACTGGATGGCTACTCGGACGTCCCTGTCCTCTGTCTCTGTGCTAGAGGCTGCTCCCTCTGCTTCTCTGACTCTATCTCTCTCTCTCTCCCTCTCTCTCATACATGCCATCTTTAACGCCCTAGCAAAGGTGGGAGTGTCATGCAGCCTGACGATATCAGATCTCAATCCATCAATAAATACATCCTCCTTTCGGCTCTCTTTGTCGATGTGTTGTGTCGCAAACTGTGAGCGCTCATTAAACTTATCGACATACTACTGAACGGTCATGTCTCATTGCTTGTAGTTGCAGAAACCTGCGCTCCATCTCTCTGCAATCATCACGGGGAATATATTGTAGCTCAAACACTGCTCTGAACTGATCCCAGGCCATAGCATAAGCCGCAGATGATGTCATAGAAGACTCAATGGACTTCCACCACTGTGAAGCCCCTCCTCTCAGCAGGTAAGTCGCATAACCGACCATGTCTCTAGGGTCTACATGCGTAACTCAGAAGGCTGCCTCTATCTCTCGTTCCCATGCCATAGCAACCCTCGGCTCACCTCCCCCTTTGAACTCTGGCGGGGCTCCGGTCATAAAATCCTTAAAGGATTCGCCCCTTTAGGTAGTGGAGGATGAACCGCAAGTCCCTGAATCTGCACCAGTCACCGGAATAGCGCCCTTACCTTGACCTAGACCCTGCTGACTATAAAACTGAGTCAGAATCTCCATTATATCGGATTTGCGGACAAACTCGTCGCGCCGGTCTCTCTGCACCTGAACCATCACCCTGATCTGCCATAATAACCTGCACAAACTGTCGTAAAAAAGATAACAAACAAATCACCCAACGTTATACAATAAGCTAGGTCAGTTAATTCCACTAGAATCAATCTCAAAATCCACGGATTTGAACACGGTTCAAGTTAAGTATCACTAATGATACTCAGACTTTAACCACAAGCTCTGATAACATCAATGTAACACCCTCTATTCGCACATAAAAGCACGTCAATATATATTATAAGTGACATTATCGCAAGTATCTCATAATACACGTGTCAGGGGTTTACACAAATTACTGATAATTAAAAACTTTAATACAACGTCTTCACAACAGATCACATGTCTGATACAAATAATCGCTGACTTAAACTGACATACTACAGCTGGTCGCTAGCTAGCTATCATACAAACGGATCAAATATACAACATAGATATATAGTTTTCTACAAATGATGTCAGCATACATACAGCAGGTACACATATATGACACTCTGATCAACCCCTAGCTCCTACTTTTGCGGCGACGGCGGTTGTGACCCCACTTTCTGAGTACCTGAGAGATGTTAGACTCGAAAACGTAAGCTGGAAAGCTCGTGAGTATGCAAGGGTTAGACTCTGCAAAAATAACACATAGCATATACAAAGCACATATAGAATCACAGATAGCTCAACACAATTAACTCAACACGCCATATAATATCTAATCTCTGACAAACTAAGAATTCAAGGCAAATCTTAACTCAAGGGGACGTCGTTCCCCAGCTACCAGACCGCACACAACAGTGGTTAGCTACTCAATAAGTACAGGAGCGACCTGACAATAATACTGTTGTATATATACCAATCTCATACTTCATGACTGGTTAAGGAGAGTCAGCCTGCGCGATCGTCCATCGCGGATACTCTGAAATAGATCTCAATTTATATACATATAACACATATAATTGGTAGATGGAATAATACCTGAGGCGCCACATCTCTGTCTCATACAACACATCACAAGATACACAACACAACTCGTAGAAGAAGCGCGCTTTTGAAAAGAACTCGAGTACTCACTTATCCACTGAATCACCTGTTAAACAGAATCCTATCGCGGCTCTGATCGCTGTCGGCTCGACCCTGTTCACATAACGGATCCCGTTATATTAATACAAAGCCAACTGATATACAAAACAAACCCAAACACAGACCTTGTAATTGAACGAACCCAACAAACAACCCCAAACGGACCTCAAAGCGCAAAACTAACCCGACCCAAACTACCCGGATCGCGGCCCGCACTCGGGGAGCATCGCGGCCGTACTAAGGATCGTGGTCACGCTCTATCTCGGCCTCGTTCTCGATCGCTGCCGAAACCCATGCCGCCCGCGCTACCCCCATCGCGGCCGCGACCACGGACGAACATGTTCTGCTCTGTTCTCGGCAATGGCTGTTCCAGGGAGAATCATCCCCCAACTCGATTTTGAACACCAAAATAATCATAAAGCTCATATATAACTATCCTACAGTCTTGACAGCCATTCTCCATGGATTTAGCCACATATATATCAATTTACACTACTCAAATCATAATTTCCATACCTTTGCAACTCAAAACACCAAGGATGATGATGAAGACGATTTCTTGCAACAATTTTGATAGTTTCTGCCTTTCTTCTCCTACTTCAGCCACACAGACACACTATACACACACTGCACCTTCTAATTTTAGCAAGGGGAAGGAGCAAATGTTCAAAAGAAGCCCCAATTTATATTATTTTCATTTTTAGCAGGTTCCGAACCCAATAACCTAAACCCGATGTCACATTTAAATATTAATATCAATTTGACCCGTTTTTATCCACCATGTCATAATTATTAATAATTAATTAAAATAACAATTCGACGACACGTATATCTTAATCCCGACACGTATAATCCACTAATCAGGGTATTATTCGACCAACGCAATAATAATAAATTAGAAAACCCACTAAAATAAACCACGTACCAGGTTAAAAGTCGGGATGTTATAAATCCTCCACTCTTAAAAAGATTCCGTTCCGGAATCTAACTCGAAGCTTGGAATAGATGTGGATACCGGCTCCTGATCTCCAACTCGGGCTCCCAAGTGGCGATAGTACCCTTATGATGTCTCCACTGAACGAGTGCTAACGCAATCTCTTTGTTCCCCAGCTTCTTCACCTTCCGGTCGGTAGTGGCCTCGGGCTGCTCAATATACCTCAGCTGGTCATCCACGATGATCTCAGATAACGACACATACTGATCATCCTTAGCCAGACACTTTCGCAGATGACTCACATGGAACGTGTCATGCACACCGGCCAACTCTAGAGGCAACCTCAATCTATATGTTGGACCTCGAACTCTGGGAATGATCTCAAACGGACCGACATACCGCGGACTCAACTTACCTCTATGTATGAATCTGATAACTCCCTTTGACGTTGATACTTTCAACATAACTCGGTCCCCAACTCTGAACTCAAACTCATTCAGACGACGCTCGGCATAACTCTTTTGCCGGCTCTGCGCAACTCTCATATGCTCGCGAATTACTGCCACCTTGTCGCTCGTCTCTTTTAATAACTCCAACCCGCTAATAGGTCACTCACCGGCCTCACCTCAACACACAGGGGTTAGAAACTTTCGCCTATATAACGCCTCAAACAGAGCCATCTTAATGGTGGCGTGGTAGCTGTTGTTATATGCAAATTCCACTAACGACAAATGAACGTCTCAACTACCACTGAAGTCAATTGCGCAAGCTCGTAACATATCCTCGAGAGTCTGATTTGTACGCTCTGTTTGCCCATATGTCTGAGGTCGGTACGCTGTGCTCAACTAAACTCTCGTACCTAGTTCCTGCTGAAAACTCTGCCAGAATCTCGAAGTAAACCGAGTATCTCTATCAGACGTTATCGACTTCGGAATCTCGTGCCTTGATATGACTTCATTAATATACAGCCGTGCCAAGTGATCCATCGTGATAGTGCCGCAACTGCCAAGAAATGAGCACTCTTTGTGTTCACAATCACCTAGATCATGTCGTTTCCTCTAATCGTGTGTGGAAGTCTAACGAATAAATCTATCGTGATATGATACCACTTCCACTCAGGGATTTCTATGGGCTGAAGGTGACCGTGAGGCTTCTGATCCTCAGCGACAAGTCATACATTCCTCGACATAACGGGCCACGTCTCTCTTCATCCCAGGCCATAGTAGAACTCACGCAGATCTATGTACATCTTGGTGCTCCTGGGGTGGATAGACAGTCTCGATCGATGTGACTCATCTAATATCAGCTGGCGGAGATTCCCAACTCTCGAAACCCATACTCGGTCATGGAATATGAACAACCCTCTACTGTCTCTGATCAAAGTCTGAATCTGCCCCGTAAGCCTCTCTCTCTTCACATTCTCTGCTCAAAGACCATCTAACTGGAGCATCTGATGGAGCCCATTGATCGTCTTCTCCATATCATGCATATTGTAATAAATTACAAGTTGCTTAAATTCCTTCAATAAGGCATTGAGAATTAGATCTGTGTCCATCTCTTGTGTCACAACATACCCAAGTCTGCTAAGATGATCCAGATAACCTTTCATCCTCAACACATGGGGTCTAACAACTATTCCTTCTGCGATTCTGTAGGATTTCATAGCCCTAATCGTATTGTATCTCTCACTCCGAGCCTGAGTTGAAACATATCCTTTAGCTGACAATACATCTGGTAAGTTGAGACATCCATAAGGTTAGTCTGCAGCTCGGATGTCAAAGTCACTAGCATTAGACAGGCAACATCGACCACATCCTTAGAGAGTTTCTTGTAGAGATTTCTCTCCTTATTGTAGCAGTCTCTGCAGGAGCAGGTCCTAGTGCCCTTTCCAAAACATATAACTTTTGCTCCATTCTCAAAACAATAGTCAGATTTCATTCCCAGTCCAGGAAATTGTTCTTTTGAGTTTTCCATGTCCTGAATGGACCTCAAAGTAGCAACATTGTGCTTTTAGGGAGGATTTGCAATAGGATGAGGTGGAAAAAGGATATTGACGTTATCATTATTGTTGTTGTTATTGTCATTGTTGTTGTTATCATTTAAACCGCTTCTACCTCTATCTCTTTCAACCATCTAAAACATTTTACAAAATTAGTATTTAATTAACCATTAATAAATCAATAACCCAAATTTTAGAAAATGATTTATTAATCCTATGAACCCTTTCACTTACTCATGCACCTAACGGAGGCTGAACCTACATTGGTAAGCTACTTAGGCACACAACTTATTACCAATTACAACTCCCTCACAACTCTCAGATCTTATGAGACTTTCGATTCTCAAATTGATCATGTTTAATCTCATCCACACCTTGGGCCACAGTCTCACCGGAAGTCACCACTGACACACATCATATAATAACTACAAGTCACTGGCCCAAGTCTCACTTAGGATCCGCAATGCTCACCACACAGCTTTCCGAGTTTGCGGCGTAAGCACCCAACGAAGGCTGAACCTACTTACGACGACCGATCACTGTGAGCGCCAATATATGGACGACGTGTTGTGTCAAAATTTTAATTTGATTTTGTAACCAGTCTCTTACCAAGAACTAGTGGCCAGTCAGGTCAGTTGGGCGGCAGGATCCTTTCTGTTATAAACCTTGGGAAAATCCAACAACCACATCCCGAGTGTGACTATCCTAGACAACACATATTTTGGTAAATAGTCTAGTTAATTGACAAGTTTTTAAAATCTTTCAACTCTTTGATCATATGACATTTTAAAATAAGGGTTATATGTCAAAAATAGCAACAATTTTTTGTAGTTTTTACCGTTTATACCCACATTATTTATTTTTTATCATTAATAGCAACAACTTTTGTATTTGTTACCGATTATACCAACTTTTGACCTTGAAACCTGCTATAGCAGGTTACCATCCTTTAATACCAACAACTTATATCTTTTTAACACTAATAGCAACAACGGTTTATATTTTTACCAATAATAGCAGCGACTTTTAACTTTTTACCAATAATAAAAATATATCAAATTAAAATTTTCTTTATCTTTAACTAATCATCATTTTAAAAAAAAACTTAAATTTATGAAAAGCGAAACACAATAAAATAAGTTCATAATCCATTTTTTTGTTTAAATTTTGTTAGAGATAAATCAAATGCAATGTGTGCCTATAAAAATATAAAAGATATGTTTTCTATAGACATTAAAAAATGAAGATTATTTCGATCATGGGTGAGCAAGGATCGGTTTTTCTGTTTTAAACGATTTGATTTTTTGTTTTTTATTTCGGTTTCAGTTTGGTTTTGGTTTTTCTTTGTCATGGTTTTCAATTTCAATTCTTTCTAAAACCAAAACACACACACACACACACACACACACACACACACACACACACACATATATATATATATTTTAATATATATATATATATATATATATATATATATATATATATACATACAGACACACACACACACACACATATTGGAATAAACAAATATATGGATACATAAAATCAAAATATATAACACTTAATATATTCTTTCACAAACAAGATTTAGACATTAAATCATTTTATCATTCAAAACCATCAAATTTAGTCTCATTTTATCATTCAAAACCATAATAATCATCATAATATTCAAAGTCAATTTTAGTCTCATATGAAATTTAGACATTGAAAAGTTAAAACTTTCAATAAAAAAACTTAAATGAAGAAATGTAACGAAGGAAGAGTATTTATAAATTTTAAAATTATAAAACTTC
The DNA here is from genome assembly GCA_020465985.1 of Centrapalus pauciflorus. Taxonomy (NCBI): domain Eukaryota; kingdom Viridiplantae; phylum Streptophyta; class Magnoliopsida; order Asterales; family Asteraceae; genus Centrapalus; species Centrapalus pauciflorus. The sequence continues at coordinate 12,755 of JAANYP010008382.1, forward strand.
AGTTCGGTTTGGTTTTTTCCGGTTTATTTTGACCTCCAAACCGAATTTTTTGGTTTTTGAAAATTCAAAGTCCAAACAGTTTGGTTCTTTGGTTTTTTTCGGTTTCAGATTGGTTTTTGGTTTTTTTTGCACACTCCTAATTTTGATATGTCATATTTTCATGCATAACCTTATAGGGGTATGAGGGGTATGATAGGGGCGACCATTTAAGTGTAACATAACAACGTGAAACTCAATTCATTTTCTATAAGATGTCACAAAAATATAATGAACACATTATGCTATATTTGTATTATTTTTTGGATACTTATTACAACAATATTTGTCATTATTTATTTATGTGATAAATAAATGAATAATAATAAATAATTATGATTTAATTATGGATAATTAGTCTTTTATTTATTTGATAAATAAAATGGTAATATTTGACAGATACATCCGTTTATTTTATGGATGATTATATATGATTTAAATTTATGAAAATCAAAGGACGTTCAAATAAGTTCATAATTTATAATTGTATCCAAATTTTGTTAGAGATAGAATCATTGGATTATTAAATCATATATAATTATTCATAAAAATATGATGCAACTTTTTAATATTAACATTTTATTTATTAAATAAATAAATAACTAATTATCCATGATTAGATCATGGTTATTTATAATATTATTCATTTATTTATCAAATAAATAAATAATGAATGTGTTCATTATATTTCTATAACATCTTATACAAAATGATTTGAGTTTCACGTTGTCATATTAGACTGAAATAGTCAACCCTATCATACCTATAAAACCCGGCTATGCATGAAAATGTGACACATCAAAATAATCTTCATTTTTTAATGTCTATAGAAAACATTTTTTTATCTCTTTTATGGGCACACATTGCATTTGTTTTATTTCTAATATTGGTAAAAAGTTAAAAATCGTTGCTATTATTGGTAAAAATATAAAACGTTGTTGCTATTATTGGTAAAAAGATATAAGTTGTTGGTATTAATGGATGGTAAAAAGATATAATTTGTTGGTATTAATGGATGGTAACCTGTTAGCAGATAGTAGGTTTCCAAGTCAAAAGTTGATATAATCGGTAGAATATACAAAAGTTGTTGCTATTATTGATAAAAAATAAATAATGTGGGTATAAACGGTAAAACTACAAAAAAGTTATTGCTATATTTGGCATATGAATCAGGTTCATCAGCGTTCCTATAAGATTCCAGCGTACTCAGCGTACCCTAATGTGAATGATCATTCACATATATTTTTTTTTGAATAGACATGTATAAGACAACATTATAAGACTTTTTTTCAAAAGGAGCAACATCATAAATCTTGTGAATGGTAAAAAAAGATCATGTGAATGGTCATTCACACCATTCACATTGTGTGAAATGACCATTCACATGGATGACCATTCACATAAATATGCATTGAACATTCACATAATTTTTAAGGACACAGAATGTGTGAATGTATGTGAAATTCATATATCATGTGTATGACATTAATTTAAACATGGTTATGAGATAAAAAATTTAAAAAAAGTTTTTTAAGGTTGGTACCTTCGGGTGCACTTGATTTCGAGAGGTACCTTTTTGAACCTGATTCTTTGGCATTCTATAACCCTTTAAAATAAATCTCTTTTTATTTGGAAAACTAATTTTAAAAAAAAATGAGCTTGACTTCCTTGGGGCTGTTGATATCTTGTTGTCGTTCTTCTCTCTTTCCTGTATATTTAAAAAATTAACAAAATAATTAAAGTTTCCAATTTAAACTTCCTTTTAAATACTTTAATTTTTCATCAAAAATAATTGTAGTTTTGATTTATTTTATTTACCTACCTTGTCATCACAACCACGCAGATATATATATAAAACATAAAGAAGAAAACATACAACCACATGCTGACATCACTTTACAAGTAAAATATATCTTTTAAATTAAATAATTATCAATTAACTATATTTAACTTAAACACCTTTCAAAAATTAAATAATTAAACTTTATTTAAAATGTCAGTATTCGAAATAAACAATTTACTCGTAAAATATGTCTTTTAAGATATTTTAAGAAAATTGATTATCTTTTAATAACACCAAAAAGTTTATGGTTTTAAAGGATTTCTATCAAAACATTAATGTCGAGATTAAATCTTAAAACATTAAACCATGACCGAGCATAGATTTCAAAGTCATAATTTCATCAATTTAAAAAAAAATAGAACCCTTAACTTAAACTTCCTTTAATCTTATAATGCATTTTATGGGATTAAATACGTAGATTAAATTTAGTTTATAAATTAAAATTACCATAAAATTTTATTAGGCCAAAAGTTCCTAAAAGACAACTGTGACATGGGCGATTTAAACAATAAATTGACGACATTAATTTTAATTAAAACTTACCTTTTAATTAAAACCGATAAAATCTAAACGATGAATTACCGAAAAAGGAAAACGAACCAACTTAGTTAACCGACTCATACTCGGGTCAATATCCCATATGAACCGAAAACAAGTAGAGTATTAAACCCTTTGACAACTGAAATTAACCGAAGCCATTAATCAACTCACTTTGATTATTTCGATTTCCATATTCCAACTAATCGTTTAATTATCTTAAACCGATTTGTGAACATTATAAAACCAATAAAGTCTCCCACTCTAATTTTATAAAACCGAAACATACATACATATCTTTGTCTCAAATTATTAAATATTAATAACCAAACACTTTTGATTTATTAATTCAATTTTAACGCATTTAATTTAATCGTTCAATTTAACCGTGAATTAAACGACACGCCGGAATAAACCATCCGTGACTTTGGCTACCATATCATAGCCAAGAGGTCATGAGTTTCAACCCATGGCCGAAATCTTAAGGCTTAATTTCGCGAACCGAAACGTTTAATTTTTGACTTTTATTAATTAAACACTTTAAACAATCAAACATCAACTAAATAAAACAATTTAAGGTTTCAAAATCCCGAGCTTCGAGGAACTCCAAGGTTGGCCGAGGATCACCAAGGGGTATCCAAACCCTTTGGTCGATTTTCACCAAGCTGAATCAAAACCTTAAACGTTTTAATTTTCGATTTCAATCTTTTAAACACTTTTAATTATTAAAAGTATCAATTTGACCATCCAACTTTCAGATTTGTCTCATTTAGCCACTAAACTATTTTTTCTCCTGATTTAACCACTAAACTTTTGTTTGATGTTCTATTTTGGGGAAAATGAATAAAACTAATGACTAAATAAATACAAAATATGATAGTTTAGTGGTCAAATCGGGACAATTTTCAATGGTTAAATCAGTAAAAAGAAAGTTTAGTGGTTAAATATGTATACGAAAAATAGTTTAGTGGCTAAATCGAGACAAAAAATAGTTTAATGACTAAATCGAAAAAAAATCTAAAAGTTGGATGGGCAAAATGACACTTAACCCTTATTAAAAATCAAAACTTTAAGAACGTCGGACATAAATACACGAATAATACTATCATTATGTTACTTGACCTGACTCTAATACCATTGTTGTGAATTCGCATCGGTTTTTCATAAAAAGAAAAACTTTAATCGTATTAAATGCACAACGAAAGCTTTTAAAAAATTTACGAATTCCATACACAGATCATCAAGTAAAACATAAGATAAGTAACATGAAAGCTATAAAATTCGTACCTATGTAATTGAAGACAAAAATACACGAACACGAAGCTTTGTGTATCCACCGGTGATGACACGAGCGGCGCAAGTTACGCAATCAAACACACGTAAAACGGGAAAAACCAAACATCGTTTGTTTTGGCCGAGAGCACCATACACACATGAAATCAATGTGTGTCGTGTGCATGTATCTTTACATGCATGTGTGTTTTTTATATCTTCAATATCACACAGAGTTTTGATTTAATTAAACTCTAATATAATAATATAATATATATGTTATTAATTAGTTTTATTATTTAAACCTCATATAATTATCTATATAATTATATATCCACTAAATAATATTAATCTTTTATACATCATCTAATATCATATAAATGATTAGATAATTATTTATAGTTATCTCTATTTATTTGTTTATAATTATTCATCCAATTATCTAATAATAGATGATAATACTAATTCAAATAAATGCATCTTTTATTTAATTTCCAATAGTAAATAAAATACTAGATAATTATTTAATGATCATCCAATGAATCACTACATGATCTAATATTGCATTTTAAATCCCCGTACTTTGACATATATTTAATCATCAATTAATTTAATCTCAATGCCATAAATAATATCCAATATCATATATCCAATTGTTTGATTGCATGTGCTCACTTGTGCTCATCGGTGACCCTCAAGTGTTTAAAGAAATGCAGTAGTGATGTCACTTTACACACCATACACTAATACATAACAAATACGAAACACATATTTATAAGAAGCCAATAGGACAATTGTGATTAATTGGAAGTGAAATACCCCCATATGAGAGGGACAAAGAATTTATAACAAACAAAATTACACACAAGTATAATAAGAAAAGTATAATTACACAAGCAACCCTAAACAAAACAAATTAGCTAACACCCCCCGTCAAGCGAGAGGGTGGCGGACTAACACGAAGCAAATGACGAAAGAACTCGAACTGCGGACGAGGTAAACTCTTTGTGAAGATGTCCGCTACTTGAAGCTTGGATGGAATGAAGCGGGTGTGTAACTTTCTCGAAGTAACCAACTCTCGAATGAAGTGATAATCCAACTCAATATGTTTGACTCGTTTGTGTGAGATAGGATTTTGAGTAAGAAAAATAGCACTCCGATTATCACATACTGGCAGGTAAGGCATGAAGCTCTTGAAGTTGAAGCAGGTGAGAGAGCCAAATAAGTTCTGCCGCTGTGTTTGCCATAGCACGATACTCAGACTGCACTCCAGGATACGAGATTTCCCCCAAGAAAATCGAGTAGCCATAAGTGGATCGCCGTGTTTCAAGACACCTATGAAGCTCTTGAAGTTGAAGCACGTGAGAGAGCCAAATAAGTTCTGCCGCTGTGTTTGCCATAGCACGATACTCAGACTCACAGCTAGACTGAGATACTGTAGGCTGCTTTTTTGCACTCCAGGATACGAGATTTCCCCCCAAGAAAATCGAGTAGCCATAAGTGGATCGCCGTGTTTCAAGACACCTAGCCCAGTCAGCATCGGAGAAGCCAAGAAGAGCTGATTCGGAACGGGTAGAAAAAGACAAACCATATGCCAATGTCCCTTTGTTGTACCAGAGAATTCGTTTAACTTGCTGATAATGATCACAAGTTGGAGCACTCAAAAATTGACTAACTTGATTAACAACATAAGAAATATCGGGGCGTGTGATAGTCAAATATTGCAATGCTCCAACTATAGCACGATACTTTGTAGGGACAGAAAATTGTTCACCGTCCTTAACAAAAGAGATGTTGGTAGACAGTGGTGTGAAACAGGGCTTAGCATCTAGCATTTGAGCTCGGTCAAGAATCTCTTGAGCATACTTAGATTGATTAATAAAGAGGCCATCCTTCGAATAGGTAACTTCAAGACCAAGAAAGTAATTTAGGAGACCCAAATCTTTGATAGCAAATTCTTGATTCAACTTGGAAATAAATGAGGCGATAACCGTCTCATCACTGCCGGTGAGGATTAAATCATCAACATAAACCAACAGATACAGAACACACATGTCTCTTTTGAACACAAATAAAGACGTATCAGCCCGACTTCCTTTGGCAAGAAGAAAGGTGCTCAAACGATGAAACCATGCCCTTGGTGCCTGTTTGAGGCCATATAATGCTTTATTTAGTTTTCAAACGTGATGAGGAAATCTAGGATGAGCAAAACCAGGAGGTTGCTCCATGTAAACACACTCGGCAAGGTGGCCATGTAAAAAGGCGTTGTTGACACCAAGCTGATGTAAGTTCCATTTGTTTATAACGGCAAGCGACAAAATAACACGAACGGTTGAAGCTTTGACCACCGGACTAAATGTATGAGAGTAATCGAGACCCAGCGTTTGAGAAAAACCTTGGGCAACAAGGCGTGCCTTGTAACGTTCCACCGAGCCATCAGAGTGAAACTTAGTTCGATAGAGCCATTTAGAGCCCACAATTTTTCGGTGGGCAGATTGAGGAACAAGGGACCACGTGTTGTTTTTATGTAAGGCATCAAGTTCTTGTTGCATTGCTTTAACCCATTTGAGATCATTTTTGGCGATTGTAAAGGAGGTCGGGTCAGAGGTAGCATAAAGAGCCGAATGCAGTGGAAGGTGGTGAAGTTGAGACAAATCGGCAATATGACGAGGTTTGAAAATCCCGGCTTTGGCCCAAGTGATCATAGGATGAGTCGAACTCGTGGGAGCCGAGGCCGTTGGTGGTGGAGGGACGAGAGGGGATGGCGGAGGAGTTGGAATTGGTGTGGTAGAGGGAGGCCGGGGTTGTGGCTACAGGTGAAGCAGGAGGAGGGTTTAAAGATTGATTGTTAGGTGTAGGATTTGGAAGAGAGTCCATGCAAAGTGTGCATGGGGAGGACGTAGAGGAAGATGGTTGGCAAGGTAAAACATGCGGGTTGGTAGAGTTGATAGTGGGAAAATCAGAAAAGGTGATGACAATTGGATCAAGATTTGATTTATCAACGATCGTCATGGAAAATGGAAATAAAGTTTCATCAAATTGAGCATGCCGGGAGACATAAATCCGAGAGGTGACAGGGTCAAGGCAACGGAAGCCTTTATATTTGGAGCTATAGCCGATAAAAACACACGGTATGCTACGTGGGGCGAGTTTATGTTCCGAATAATGTCGAAGGTAGGGAAATACCTGGCAACCAAGCGTCCGGAATGTATTATAATCTGGGACACGATGATAGAGAATTTCGAATGGGGATTTCCCATCCAACACTTTAGTAGGAAGCCGATTGATAATATGGACTGCCGAGGTAAATGCATCGACCCAAAATGTGGAGGGTAAATTAGCATTAAAAAGCATGGCTAACCCGGTTTCTACAACATGTCCGTGTTTTCGTTCCGCTCTAGCATTTTGAGGAGGCGTGTACGGACACGAGAGACGATGAAGAGTCCCATTAGCATCCCGAACACGTTGATTAACAAACTCGGTGCCACCATCACTTTGAAAGACTTTGATATTGCATGAAAATTGAGTTTGAACAAATGGAACAAACACCTCAATAGCCTTGTATACATCAGATTTGTGAGTCAAAGGATATAACCATGAGAACCGTGAATGGTCATCCACAAAAATAATGTAATACCGAAAATTATCCTGGGATTTAATCGGTGATCGAGGGCCCCCAAACATCACAATGAATTAGCTCAAGAGGATGAGCTGCACGTTTATAATTTAATTCAAAAGGTAATTTGTGACTTTTGGCCATTTGACATGACAAACAAACATCTGGTTTGGGAAGCAAGGCAGTAAATGATAAATGTCCAAGTTTATGCAAAGAAAGTAAAGTAGCAAAATTAACATGCCCAAGCCTAGAGTGCCACGTTTCAAACGATGCTTTAGGAGTCTTTTTGGAGGTGATTAAAGCCAGAGTCAATACGAGTCGGAGGAGGAGGAACACCAGTTCCATCAACATGGTGGAGAAGGTTTTGATACGAGAGAATAGGGAGGATTTGATTTTTCCATAACAGGTAATTAGAGGATCCAAGTTTGATGGTTAGCATATGAATAATGGTGTTCAACGGGATGTTTGTATCCATGGATGATGAGGAATCCATGGCAGATGGGGAAGATAGAAGGTAAGAGGGGATACGAAAGATTAGGAAGACAGAGAGGAAAAGTGGGAGCTAAAAGATGGCTCTGATACCATGTGGATTAATTGGAAGTGAAATACCCCCATATGAGAGGGACAAATAATTTATAACAAACAAAATTACACACAAGTATAATAAGAAAAGTATAATTACACAACCTACCCTAAACAAAACAAATTAGCTAACAACAATGAAAAAAATGGTTTACACAAATTTCTTTCAATATCCCAACAGTAAGTTAACTAACTATATATATTTCTCAAAAAAAAAATGTCCCTGTCTCTTTTTACACTAATCTTTAACTCAAAGTTTCCTTGTGTATGTTGTTCTTCTAGAATTGTGTCAAGGGATTCAGCACAAGAGTTATTACAATTATATATACTAATAAGTTCAAGTGTTGGAACATACCCGGCATCGAATGGAATCTCTTCAAGTTCTTTGCACCACTCCACCACTAATTTTTTAAGACATGGGAAGTTGGTACTGGAGGCTTCCCACTCCTTGATTTCTAGGTAAGACATTTTCAAGACTTTTAGTAGTCGAAACTGCTCCTCACCAGCATCCCATCGGGGTCCCACAAAGGTGGAGTGTAGTAATTTGAGAACTTCGAGGTTAGGTAACGAAGAATTGAGAACTTCGAGGTTAGGTAACGAATGAATTCTTGGCATTTCACTCCATGGAATTTCTAATCCTTTTAATGTGTTGTGTCTTTGCTGTCCCAGGATTGATAAAACTCTTGTGGCATATGGATCATTGCATTCAGATGCATATGATCTGTTGAAACTATCTTGAACTTTGCTGATATGATTCATGTTTGCGGATAAGATTTGCAGGAACAGAAGTGAAAGAAAAACAGGAAATGAAATTCTCCTTAATAATCACTTGTATTTCTGATACACACATACATTTACATACGAATACATTTACACATATATATAGGCTTCTGATTGTGTCCAAAAGACACAATCTGTTCGGATGAGATGCAACTGTCCTAATGACAGTTGCAAAATAACTACTATGAACCGGTTTAGTATATTACCGGTACTTCAATCTTAGGCTAATAATTATTTACATTATTAATGTCACACATAATAATCTTGGCTAAAGTTTCAATAATATTTATGTTTCTAACATTTTCCCCCTAAATATTATGAAACTTTTCAGCAATGGTGTCTTTCAAACAACAACATACTCATCATCTTTCATGCTGTCATCATCAACATGTTCTTTGCTTGCTCTTTGATCACATTCTTCCATCATGCTACTGGTTCCACAATGATCAGCATAACTTCTTGCTGCATCAAATTGTTGCTTCGTCTGTGCAACATTTTCAGGCCAAAACTTGGCTGGTTTAGCGAACTCATAGTAGCGTTGTGGTAGGAGCAGGTGATCTTCATAGATTTTCATCAATCCAGGGGCGTAGTAGGAGGGAAAACCAAGTGCATTTGCTAATCCACTCCACTTTTCTTCACATGTGACTTTCTCAAAGCCACCATGACTTAATACAATCTTGTATAAGTCTAGCAAACAAATCTGAATTCCAAAAAGTTTAACAGGAACTTGTGGTGCTGTGTTGTTGTAATTTTTATGATACCATCCAATGATTCTATCAAATGCTCTCTTAAATGCTTCTTTATATTTCATGACAAGTTCATCCTTGTTTATTAAATCCAGGAACTTAAAGAATTCGGATATGTTATCAACTTTAAGAGATTTAATCTCTCAATCGTTTTGTTCCTGTTTTGATAGAAAAGTTTTCTGTGATTTTTCAAAAACCAAGGACTTGTCAATCTCTTCAAAATAATTTGCAAGGAAATTATCTTGAAGTTTCAAACCCACTGTCTCATCAAACTCATCACTTGAATTGGACATATCAAACATGTGTGTTATGGTGCACTTTGAATCTTTTATGTCAACCTTGAATCCTTGTAAAATCAGTTGTTTTAAACTCAAGAGATTAATGTTAATCTCAGGAGTGTATTTGACATAAGGAATAGAGTAGGTTGCTAAATGTGTTGTGATGTCAACAGATCCAATTCCAAGTGCAAAAACAAAATTTTCTTCGTGGTCTTTATCATTCACAATAAAGCAATTTTTCAGATTTTTGAAGACAATTCTGTTCGGAGACATATGAGTGGAAATTTCAGAATTTACATACCATATGTGATCCCAGTGATTATTTTCTGTTCCATTCAGCATGTATTCCCCAGCGAAACATACTTTTTCCTTGTGTATCCACAGTTTCTGATCAGACTTTGAACTGATGTTTACATCTGATCTTGCATCGATCAGGCTGTGTTTACCTTTCATTTTGTGTGGACAATCCCAAGCATAATGTCCTCTCTTCTTACAAACATAGCAGCGTGATCTCCTCTGTTTTCTTTGTGAGATTGTGAGCGGCGGAGATTGAATCTGATCTTGTTGCTTCAACTTCAATCGTTGCATCTTCTGCTTGATCCATGATTCTTCTGTTGGAGAGTTTTGGAACCGGCTCTGATACCAATTGTTGTGTCTTTGCTGTCCCAGGATTGATAAAACTCTTGTGGCATATGGATCATTGCATTCAGATGCATATGATCTGTTGAAACTATCTTGAACTTTGCTGATATGATTCATGTTTGCGGATAAGATTTGCAGGAACAGAAGTGAAAGAAAAACAGGAAATGGGAATACAGAAATTCTCCTTAATAATCACTTGTATTTCTGATACACACATACATTTACATACGAATACATTTACACATATATATAGGCTTCTGATTGTGTCCAAAAGACACATCTGTTCGGATGAGATGCAACTGTCCTAATGACAGTTGCAAAATAACTACTATGAACCGGTTTAGTATATTACCGGTACTTCAATCTTAGGCTAATAATTATTTACATTATTAATGTCACACATAATAATCTTGGCTAAAGTTTCAATAATATTTATGTTTCTAACATAATGTAAGTGATTTAAGCAAAGCAGGAAACCTGATGACTGTTTGTTCCCTTCTTTCCACGTACTCAAGTGCTGATAACCTCAGGTTTTTGACAAAAGTGAGTGATTCCAAGTCACATTCCGTATCGTGTTCAATTTCACATGATAGCTTCTTGATAACGGGAAAGTAATTCCCCCAACTTTTAGCCCCATCTCCTAACACCACTGTGGAAATTGTTTGCAAATTCATTGGTTTTTGAATTGCAGGAAACAAAATATAACAGTATCCCCTCAGACTTCAAGTGCCTTAAATTCACCAAGTTCGATATGGTATTTGAGAACTTCAATAAAACAAAATTATGATCACTTTTAATAGTGAGGGTCTGGAGGTTCCAAAGATTGCAAATCGAGGAAGGGAGTTCTAGATCTTTATTACATGATATTGCAAGGTACCTTAAGTGAACCAATAGTGATAACTCTACTGGAAAGGAATCCAGTTCCACGCATCGTAAATCCAAGACCATTAATAGCAACCAAAATATGGGACCATTTACTAACGAACTTTCGGGTGTGCTTAAGGGCATAAACACACAATAGTAGGCGGCGGCCCTGTTTATATGCATCAACCGAAGGCGTTGTACATTGTACTTTAAGGAAGAAATTTTCTTTTGTTGCTTTATTGAAGCAGAGCTCCCTCAAAATATCGTGGACATAAAATGATTTGATGCCACCATTGGATTTCCTGTCCACAACAACTACAAGATTTCTGTCCACTAGTTCTATTATCACGTGATCCTCCGCAAACGTTGCATCATCCGCAACTACGAATTCCATCATCTTGTATAAATCCCTCAGCCATCCATAACCAGATCAAACGTTGCACTCTAAACTTATGATCTTCCGGAAAGCCTCCTATATAAAGAAAACAGTCTCTCAAGTGATAGGTAAATGATCAAAACTCAGAGACAACTTTTCTATGTACCCGGTCTGGTCACTGACAATGTAGGAACTCACACTTTGACAAATTCTTTCCCATGAACCTTCACTTACTGCCTCTTTTGCTAGAATTCCTGCTACAACAACCAAAGTGAGGGGTAAGCCATGGCAGTTTTTTGCTATTTTCATTCCAAGATTCATTAATGAATTGGGGCAATCATTGCTGTCATGGAACATTTTCTTACTCAGCAATTCCCAACTTTCGTCGTCAGTCAAATATTCCAGCTGATGAATGAAACTGTCGGAAATCAAAAGCTTAAAGCTAACACTTTAAACTCACGTCTATCAAATGCAAAGAAAAATTACAGAAGAAATAATTAAGCAACTTTCTATTATGAAGAAAATGCAGGAAATAAAAACAAGAGGTCTTATCATACATAAAGATAAAAGGCTATATAAAGCCACCAGAAAAGCAATGTGCATAGAGCATGACTTCACCTAAAGAACCGGTACATCGGCCCACTCTCCTCACCTATATTATCTCATCAATCAGGTACATGAATATTGGTCAAACTTAATACCAATTCAAACTAATAAAATAAACTATTAACCAAAAAAAACATAAAATATAAAATACTTGATAATTAAAAACAGTCATGCAAACTAACACTTGAACCTCCAGCCATGCATAAACCCCGTAAATGAGCGATTAACCCAACAATCACCCCTTTAATCGATTATTTATGCATCCATTCACAATAACGCCGGCTCTTCTTCAATCAAATTCGCCTCTTGATTTCCTCGTTTCGGACACTCATTGCTATAGTGACCAAGTTCGCGACAATTATAACATGTCATGTGGCCTTTGTCCCGGACACGTTCATTTCCGTCCCGACTCTTTCCGGACCCCCGACCTCTTCCCCGGCTGTGTCCGAAGTCACCTTGGCTTGAACTTCAACCCCCACAATGCTTACATCCGTGAGACTTCTCTTCACTTGCTAACAACAAACCACCTTGAGTGTCTTCGATCTTCTCGGTACCTTTTATACGCTCCTCGTACGTTTTTAACCTTCCAACGGCCTCGTCAAATATATAGCATTGAATCCAACTCGAAACATTGCTCTATCGAAGCTACTATTTGAAGAAAAGACTTCGGCATCGAGTCAAGTAGTCTTTTCACCAAGTCTACTTCTTCAAGTTCGTACCCGAGACACCTTGCCTTCGAAGCTAAACCGCTCAATTTTGTCACAAAATCATCAACACTTTCACCCTCCTTCATTCGTAAACTTTCAAGCTCTTGTTTCAATGTTGCAACCCGAACCGATCTCACCCGATCCACTCCCAAAATTCCGTGTCTTCAATCCATCCCACACCTTTTTTGGATCCGTGTAACGCCATTTGCAAAACCATATCCTCCGGTATAGCTTGAAACAGAAATGCGAGAGCTTGCTTCAGTTTTCTTGGATCCGATCCTTCACCTAGTGCCCTTGGTTCGACCGTCTCCCACAAGCCGTGTGCGTCCATAATCGTCTTGACCTTGACAGCCCACACCGGATAATTTGTCGGGGTCAAGGCCGGAACTTGAAATGTCATTGAACCGGCTTCTTTCGGTACCAACGCCATTCTATTTTATCAAGCTTGTTCCGAGAGAACTTTTCTACCGATCAAGAAAACACCGTCACACCCACGATTACCATCTTCCGTCACCCGCAAACGAACCGAATCAAAGCACCCGGCTATGATGTCCTCCTGTTCGTTTATCCGCACCCGGTTTGTCTCTCGTCAATTCTGGAACAAGGCCGATCAATAGAATTTGAAAAGCATCACCTCGGAATCAAAACGAAAAAAAAGAACTCACACCTCTTTAGATCGAACGCCGCTTTGATACCAAATGTTGGAAATCAAAAGCTCAAAGCTAACACTTTAAACTCACGTCTATCAAATGCAAAGAAAAATTACAGAAGAAATAATTAAGCAACTTCTATTATGAAGAAAATGCAGGAAATTAAAACAAGAGGTCTGATTATGCATAAAGATAAAAGGCTATATAAAGCCATCAGAAAAGCAACGTGCATGGAGACCGATACATCCTAGTGACCCACTCTCCTCACCTATATTATCTCATCAATCAGGTAATACCAGTTCAAACTAATAAAATAAACTATTAACCAAAAAAACATAAAATATAAAATACTTGATAATTAAAAACAGTCATGCAAACCAACACTTGAACCTCCAGCCATGCATAAACCCCGTAAATGAGCGATTAACTCAACAGAAACCATGTCATTTTACATACAAAGCAACTTCTTTGAGGCGACTAGTGAGCATAATTTGACTTGCGGTGTGGTTGTTTGGGAAAGACAGTTTCAGGGCATCCCAAGCCTCTGTGCTCCAGATGTCATCAATCACAATCAAATATCTCTTGCCCATAAGCTTTTGATGCAACATTTGACGAAGTTGAGAGAAATTATAATCTCTTACATTGTCAAGTTTAACGCCAATGGATTCTAGAATTCGAATTACCAAATCCCGTTTTTCATATGTTCCAGAAATAGTAACCCACCCACGCACATGGAAATGATACTTAACAAAAGGATCGTCGAATACTTTGGAAGCTGTTGGGAAAATGGTCCCGAAAACACTAATAAACTTGCACAGGAATTTGCACAGGATCGAAATAATCAAACTAATATTCTTTTATTGATCAAACTGAATTCACACACTACAATATTGAAATATGGTTCCTATTTATACTAGTCTAAGAGGTGCGACGAAAGGTTGCAACTCTACATAGAACCCTTTCACGAACGGTTATGTCTTTTCGAATAGACACACCCTTTCGGTTTTAACTAAGTGCTATTTTGGTCCTTGCACTTTCTATAATTACATAAACAATACAATAAACTATTTACATAATAAATCCTATACTTTATGTTTTTGACATTATTTCCAACATTCTCCCCTAATGACAAAAACAGTAATCCTTGAGGAATCTTACTCAGTGTTGATTCCTTCTTCTTCTTGTACTTCTTCATCATCTTTAAAATCTTGTAAACTTGAACTTGCAAATAAGAGAGGTTGGTTCTAAATCTTCTTCAACCAAATTCGTCTCTTCTAGTCTTTGAAATCTTCGAGTTCCTTCACGGCAATGTGAGGCATAATGTCCATATTTATTGCAGTTTTGCAATTCGCCACTTGTAGTATTAGATCTTCAGGTAATGCTTGAAACAGATATGCAGGTAATGCTTGAAACAGATATGCAATCGTAGTCTTGTTTCTTTTATCATCCGGTTGAGTTTGAGGGGTAGGTTCAACCATATCCCAAAGACTATTTGCTTGTAGTATGGTTCTCATTCTAATGGACCATATGGTATAATTTGTTGAATTTAATAATGGACATTGAAAAATGGTTAAGGATCCTGGATCCTTAACTTGATTACTTTGATCACCATTTGGATTTTCTCCCATAATATTTTTCTTAAAAAAAACTTAAACTTTTATAAAAATTTTAGAACTTTGAACACTAATATCTTTAAAACTTTAAACTTTATAAAACTGTAAATACTTTAAATCTTAAAACCTTAAAAACTTTAATACTTTAAAAACTTGAAATAAAACTTTAAAACTTAATAAACTTGTATATGTGTCAAACCTTGCATATACTTAAAAACTTTTAAAACTTGTATGTGTGTCAAACCTTACACATATAAATACTTAAAACTTGTATATGTGTTAAACCTCACATATACTAAAAACCTTAAAAACTTATATGTGTGTCAAACCTTACACATACCAAAAACTTAAAAACTTGTATATGTGTTAAACCTCACATATACTAAAAACACTTTATAAAACCACTTGTATGTGCTTCACTCCTCACACACACATTAAACTTAAAAACACTTGTATACTTAAAAAACTTAAAATCACTTAAATAAAACTTCTATAAGTTATAAAAACATAAACCAATAACAAATTATAAGTTACGTTATAATTTATTTTTCCACGAAAGCTAATTTTACTATAAGTTACTTTATAATAAAATTAATTCTAAGGTTAATACTAGTTTTATTTCTACAAAAATAAAACAAGGTATTTGGGTGTAAAAATACCTAACCTTATACGTGGGCTGATGTGACCCGTACTGGATCAAAAATGCAAACACGGGCTTTTCTGCTTGGGCCTATCCGGCTGGACTCCTCCTTTTATTGGGTCCGGTTTCTCTCTTTGTTCCCATTGGGCCTCCCTTTAACTTATTCTTTTGGGCCTTTATTCCCTTCCTTGAGATGTTTCTTCACTGAGTCTGAAACGTTGTTCTGCTTTTTTTCTTTTCCCTTCTGGAACGTTTTCTCTGAAACGTTGTTTGCCCCTGTTCTATGAACCGGTGTATCTCTTAATCGCTGCCTTGATGTAACCCTCTTCTATGAATCGATGCAAATCTTCTGTAATCGACGGTTATTTTCAATCGTTGGCTATGGCTTTTCTCGGATCTGTTGCGATTGGTAAAAGTTTCTGATTTGGGTCAAAACGCAAGAACCCTAATTGTTGCCTCTGAACAGTCGTTGGATTTGGTTTGCTAAACCTAAAAATTTCTTTCTGTTGCCTACTCCAAATCGGTGCTTACTGATTATGGGGTTTTGTGTGACGGTTGCGATGGTGGTTCTATGGTGGTTGTGTGTATGGCGACTGGTGGTTCTGGATTTCTGTCCGTGGGTATACTCCTGCGGTTGTGGCACTTCTTTGTGGGTACTTCTACGATGGTGCCTCTGAAATCAGGTTCTATCTTTCTGATTTCTTGTTGCCTTCGATTTCAGTATACTGTTGAATTCTAGGGTTTGCTTAATATCTATGAAATGCGATAGGGCTTACTGTTAAAAAATCGTTGCTTTGATTTTTGCCTTCGGTTCTGTGGGTTTGCCTTCTGTTGGGAATTTTTTGATTTGAAATCCGGAACAAATTTGATGAATTGGTGCCGGGTGTTTGTAGAACAAATCCACTGTTCTGCTGCCCTTGGTACTGATGATGATTCCTCCGTGAATCACCTTTTGGTGTAATTCGTTTGATCGGTAAATGATGAAAACCGAATGGTTTGATTAAAACCTGGCGCTCTGATACCAAATGTTGGGAAAATGGTCCCGAAAACACTAATAAACTTGCACAGGAATTTGCACAGGATCGAAATAATCAAACTAATATTCTTTTATTGATCAAACTGAATTCACACACTACAATATTGAAATATGGTTCCTATTTATACTAGTCTAAGAGGTGCGACGAAAGGTTGCAACTCTTCATAGAACCCTTTCACGAACGGTTATGTCTTTTCGAATAGACACACCCTTTCGGTTTTAACTAAGTGCTATTTTGGTCCTTGCACTTTCTATAATTACATAAACAATACAATAAACTATTTACATAATAAATCCTATACTTTATGTTTTTGACATTATTTCCAACAGAAGCAAGAGTAGTCTTACCTAGTCCACCCATCCCGACAATTAAGACCACATCTAGCTCTTTTGATCTTCAACAAGTTTGTCACGAATAACTTCAACATGACGATCGAACCCCACAACAATGTCTTCTTCATATGTTTTCTTTCTTAACACAATCAGAATAAAACTTCTGTATCTATTAACAAAGGGAGAAATACATTATATATAACCTACTGGACATGCTCTACAAGGAAGTAGAAAAAGAATCCCTAAAATTTAGGGTAATCAAGGATTGACTTAATCCTTTTATCTAAGGAAAGAAATAACAAATATACTCCTTTATTTGTCCTAATTAACTCCATAATTTCTGTCACTCCCCCTCAAGTTGGTGCATGGATATCACACATGCCTAACTTGCATAAGGCTTTATTAAGACCATTGCTAGAAACAACCTTGGTAAGTATATCCGCAAGTTGGTCTCAAGACTTTACAAAGGACAATGAAATGGTTCCAGCTTCAAGTTTTTCTTTTATGAAGTGCCTGTCAACTTCTATGTGCTTTGTTCGGTCATTTGCGAGCAATCTCCATTTCTGAAGTATTATCACAGTACAAGTTCATTGAACCTTGAGAATCAATGTCTAATTCTTTAACTAATCTCTTCAACCACAACAATTCACATACTCCGAAAGCCATGCCTGTGTATTCTGACTCTGCACTTGTCCTTGAAACAACCTTTTGTTTCTTACTTCTCCATGTTACAAGGTTTCCTCCAACGAAGGTGAAATATCCAGATGTCGAGCTTCTGTCATCTGCTGATCCAGCCCAATCTGCATCAGTATATCCCTCTATTCTCAAATGATTATGCCTTTTAAAAATTATCCCTTTGCCTGGACCATGTTTTAGATACTTCAATATGCGCTCAACAGCCTTCATATGAGGCTTTCTAGGATCATGCATAAACTGACTTACCACACTTACTGCATACGCAATATCAGGTCTAGTGTGAGACAAATAAATCAATTTTCCCACAAGTTTTTGATACCTTGCTATGTCAGTTCGGGATTCACCTAGACAATGATATAAAGTATGGTTAAGCATTCCAGTTTCAGCTAACAAATCAAGAATATATTTTCTTTGAGATAAGAAAATACCATTATTTGATCTAGCCACTTCAATCCCAAGGAAGTACTTCAGATTACCAAGCTTTTTCATTTCAAACTCGGAGGCTAGTAATTTTTGGAGATTTTCAATTTCATCCAAATCATCACCTGTTAGCACCATGTCATCTACATAGATGATCAATGCAGTCACTTTTCCCTGTCTGTGTTTCAAAAACAACGTGTGATCTGCATTACTTTGCTTGTACCCAAAGGACTTCATGGATTTTGTAAATATACCAAACCATGCCCTTGGAGATTGCTTTAGCCCATACAATGCCTTTTTTAGTTTTCACACCATTGTAGTCTTTGAGTACTTTTCAATTCCCAGAGGAGGATCCATGTAAACTTCTTCAACGAGGTTTCCGTGAAGGAAAGCATTCTTGACGTCAAACTGAAGGAGAAGCCAATCTTGATTAGCAGCCAAGGATAGAAGTACTCTTATGGTATTAAGTTTAGCGACAGGTGCAAAAGTTTCTTGATAATCGACTCCATATGACTGTGTATATCCTTTTGCAACTACTCGTGCCTTGAATCTTTCAACCGTGCCATCAGCTTTATGTTTAACTGCAAATATCCATCGACATCCTACTGTCTGTTTCCATTTGGAAGAGGCACCATTTCCCAAGTAGCATTTTTTTTGAGTGCTGCCATCTCTTCTGCCATTGCTTCGCTCCACCTTGGGTCTTTTAAGGCAACCTGTAAATCACTAGGAATAGGGATAGATGATAACTGTAGTACATAAGATGCATATGACTTTGATAAACGATGATAAGACACATAATTAGCAATAGGATATTTTGTTTTGGCTTTAATATCGGGTTCATATCTAGCAGGAGGTTTACCACGATTAGTACGAGCTGGAATATGGTATTCGGTAAGTTACCTCAGGTGGAGTTTGACATGGTTCATTTGTTGTAGGAAGAGGATCAGTTACCTCCGGTGAAGTTTGGCATGGTTGGTCTTGTGGAAGAGGAGGATCAGTGTGTTATCTGTAACATCTCCTAATTCATCATGCTCATCCAACTCAGTGTTTTCATCCAATCTTTCTGTTGGATCTGGTCCCTCCTTGTGTGCAGTAACATGTTCTTCATCTTTCCCTTGTTCATGTAATGGAAGAAATGTGTGCACAATCTCATCAAGGTTAATCACTTCATTATGTTGCTCCCCCCTGAAGTGAAGAATCTGTAGAATAGAAGAACTCATTTTCATGGAACACAACATCCATGGAGACATGAAGTTTCTTAGAGGAAGGATCGTAACATTTGTATCCCTTTTGAAAATTTCCATATCCCACAAATATGCATTTTTTGGCTCGAGATTCGAGTTTATTTCTTTGATGGGGATACAAATGAACGTAAACCACATATCCAAAAACTTTTGGTGGCAAGTGAACAATAGGAGGAAGAGTGCAATAATCAGACAATACATCTAGTGGTCGTCGATTATCACACTACAAGAAAAAGGGTCAATAGCGGCGACACCTTTAGCAGCGACAAACTCTTTAGCAGCGACACCGAAAATACGCGGACACATGTCGCCGCTAAAGCCTTTAGCAGCGACACACTGTCGCCGCTAATACCCAAAAAAAAGGCGCCTGACTTGCCGCCCCCTTTTCTCCCTTTTCCACCTTTCTCTCTTTCACTTTCACCTTTACGGCTTCTTCTTCTCCATCTGCGATTTCAGCTTCCTCCCACCGGTAAGCACCGATTTTTTGGGTTTTTCTTTGTGTTTTGTGTATTTTTTACATAAATATATGTAATGTGTGGGTATTGATGTGTTTGGTGTCTCAGATCTCATCTCTCTTGCTCTCTCGCCGCTGTGCTGCCTCTCGCCGCCGTGCTGCCTCTCGCCGCCGGCTTTCTGTCTCGCCGCCGGCTCTCTCTCTGTGCAAGGTATGTATTTTGTTTGTAATGTATTAAATTAGTGTGTATTTGTATGTATTTTGAGTGTTAGTGTGTGTTTTTAATTTGTATGTATTTTGTGTATTAGTGTTAGTGTTTGTATATTTATGTATTTTGAGTGCTAAAATGTGTATTTGTTTGTCTTTTGTGTATTTATTATATTAATGTATGTATTTGTGTGTATTTGTTTTTGGATAAAAGTTTTAGATTGATCAAAATTAGGTTATTATTTTTATTGAATTGTAAAAATTATTTGTAGGTTTGTTTAAATTATTTTCTTGGATAAAAGTTTTAGATTTATCAAAGTTAGGTTTTTTTAGAATTTGTTAAAATATTTTTGGAATTATTGTGTTTTTTTAAGTATTTATAAACGTTTTATATGTATTTAGTATATTATTGTGTGTGTATTTATATGTATTTTGTGTATTAGTGTGTGTATTTATATGTGTTTTATATATTAGTGTGTGTATTTTGTATATGTTTATGGTAAAATAATGTAGATTTACTAAAATTTTTATGATAAAAGTTTATAGAAAGCAATGTACTTGTATTGTGTATATTTGGTGTCTATTTTGTATGATTTTAGTGTCTATTAGTTTATTAATGTGTGTGTGATTGTTTTAGGTAAAAAAATACGATGTATTTGTTAAACTAGGTGTATGTTTATTTAAATAATTTAAAATTTTGTTAATTTAGTATATTTGTTGTTTTTTTTTGTATAATTATATTATCGTTATTTATTTTAAGATGCAATTATATGTTTGTAGATTTATTGTGTAATTATTTGTATAAAAGTTTATAATAACATATAATATGAGTTGATGTTTATATTTGTGTGTATTTGTATGTATTAATGTGTAACTATTTTATTAGTGATATGAATTGTTTATTTCTATAAGAAATGAGAATATATACTCTTAAAATAGTGAAATGTGTTAGGTGTGTGTTTGAGCTTAAAAAAAATATATATAAGTATTACCAGCGACGCTATTAGCAGCGACAATAGGCAATAGTGGCGACAGGCTTTAGCAGCGACACTCGACTTTTAGTGTTAAAGCAATAGCAGCGACTTTTTAGCAGCGACATGTCGCCGCTAAAGGCATTAGCAGCGACAAACACAGGCATTAGCAGCGACATATGTCGCCGCTAAAACCCTATTTTCTTGTAGTGTCAAGAGTACTTGACGGAGTTCGATTAATTACGTAAACTCCAGAACTTAAGGTTTCACCCCATAAGTAAGTGGGAACATGTCCTTCAATTAAAAAAGATCTAGTGACCTCCAAAAGTTGCCAATTTTTGCGTTCCGCAATGCCGCTTTGTTGCGGAGAGTAAAGACACGTTGTTTGGTGAATCATACCAACAGTTTCCATGAATTCTTTTAGTTCATGGTTCACATATTCCCCTCCATTATCAGATATAAGAACCTTGATAGGCATCCCAAATTGAGTTATAATCATCTGGTGAAAAATTCGAACAATCGAACATACATCACTTTTATTTTTCATTAGATAGACCCAAGTCATTCTGCTGCAGTCATCAACAAAAGAAATATACCATTTCATTCCATTAAGAGTTGAAATTGGTGCTGGCCCCAAACATCAGTGTGAACCAACGAAAAAGTCTTATTTGTTTTATTATTACTTATGGGAAAATGAGCACGATGACCTTTTGCAAGAGCACAAGTTTCGCAAGCAAAGTCAGGAACATTAAAACCAACAAATAATGAAGGAAATAATCTTTTTAAATAGAAGAAAGATGGATGTCCCAAACGTTTATGCCATAAACAAATTTGTTCTCTTTTCTTGTCCACTAAATTCTCTTGTACCACATGAGCTCGTCTTTCTTTGAAAATATTAAAGCCATGTTCCAGATAGTACACTCCTCCTCTTTCTTTACCACTGCCAATCTTCACCTTGGTATGAAAATCCTGAAAGATACAGTGAGTCGGAAAAAAGGTACAGGAAAGATTGTGAGAACTGGCCAATTTTTGTACCGAAAGGAGGTTACAACTTAACGATGGCACAAATAAAATATTTTGTATATCAAAAGAAGGAGAAAAAGGGACAGTACCAACGCCAACAATTGGAGAAGAAACTCCATTAGCATTAGTGATGGTACTCATAGGGAAATTTGAAGAAAACTGACTGAATTTTTGTCTATCACAAGTCATATGATCTGTTGCACCGGAATCAATTATCCAATCACTATTGGAATGTACCGGATTGAGCAGCAAATCCAGAACTTGTAGCAACGTTAACCTTTGGATTAGTGTTCTCCGGTTGGTTATTAGAGGGTACTTGAGGCGTCTTCTTGCTTTTTGGGTGCCACTCCGGATAACCATGCAAACGGAAACATGTATCCATTGTATGACCTGTGCCATTGCAATGGGTACATTTACGTTCCTTTTTTGAGGAGGATGTCCTTTTTGCGATCATAGCAGCTCCATCTCCAAGTGTCCCTCCTAGCATGGCTCCGTGTCGATTAGCTTCTGCACACACCACAACATACACAACTTGGATATTTGGGAGTGGTTTAGTAGCAAGTACTCTACCTCTTACCCCGTCCAATTGCGAATCCAATCCAGCCAAGAAAACATACACACGTTGTGCATTAACTGTTGTAGTGTATTTTGTGATATCAATTGCACATTCCATTGTACAGTTATCAATATCATCAAGTTGTTGCCATATCTTTCGCAGTTTTCCAAAGTAAGAAATAATTGACTCACCATTCTGCCTAATAGACATCACTTCACAATGAAGTTGATATGCCTTTGAAGCATCTTGCTCGACGGCGTATGTTTGTTTCACTGCTGCCCATATTTCTTTTGTTGTGCCCAAACAAAGGAACAATGATCTGATGTCCTTTGTCATTGCATCAAGAAGCCATGATTTTACCGGACAATTTTCTTCTTGCCAGGACTCATATTCTTCTGAGAGTTCATCTTTCGGTGGGACTTTCGTACCTGAAATATAACCCCAATGCTTTCTTCCATGAATCTTATTTTGGGCATTCAAGGACCACTCGATATAGTTGGTTCCATCAAGACGTTCTCGGGTTATTTGAGAGTTTTCTTGTATAGGAAAAACAGTTGTAGGGTTATTGGTTTTCTCATGAGATCCATGGTTGTCAGGCATCGTGACAATGGTGTAAAGAAGAAACTACAACGGAAACGGTTAGACAGAAATTATGATTGTGTCAGCTTCAATTCCAGAAGAAATTGAAGGAGGCTCTGATACCATCTTAATAAACACAATCAGAATAAAACTTCTGTATCTATTAACAAAGGGAGAAATACATTATATATAACCTACTGTACATGCTCTACAAGGAAGTAGAAAGAATCCCTATAATCAAGGGTAATCAAGGATTGACTTAATCCTTTTATCTAAGGAAAGAAATAACAAATATACTCCTTTATTTGTCCTAATTAACTCCATAATTTCTGTCATTCTTCGTTCCTAAATGACTTTTGGATCTGCCAGAGGTTTCTGCAGTAACAGCAGATGACATTTTCGTGGGATCAGAAGAATTCATCTTCACCTTATCACCAATTGTAAGTAATTAATTCGTCCTTGATGGACTTGATTGATCCCATAACATCCTCAAGATTCAGAGAGATTTTTTTAGTTTTCCTATTCGAGGATAAATTCCAAGTGAGCCAACTTTGTTGCCATGATTGATGAACACTAGGCCAACACAATACCCTGCTAACCACATTTTTCAGGCAAATCATCAACACCTTAGATCTTCTTGGGTTGGATGAGGGTTTCTGATTGAAAGAGATTTGATTCAGAGACTGAGAGATTTCATTTTTGAGATTGATGTTGTACACAAAGAGATCGATGATGTCGTGTGCGTCTTCTGCTGTCTCTTTGAATCTTTTCTTCAGATCTCTTACTTCAAGATGTTCGTCATCAATTGAATGGAGGATTTGGATCACGGAGTCGATCAAGTTCTTCCTAAAGAAGTTGAAGTTGAGGCCTTTGAGAAAAAATGGATGGATAATTGTTGATGAGTGGATTATCGTTTGAGTAAATAATGTTCCTCAATTTCTCAATGAATAATTCCAGACATGTGTATCTCATCCTCATCTTCTCTCTTAATTTCGGATGAAAATAATGGGTGGATTATTGTTTGCTATCTCAATGTCAAACTGTTCGTGATGTATGTGTGATGATAAAAAAAATTAAAGTTGTTAATTTGGGTTGGTTTCAATTATTAAAGTGGTTTGTGTGTGAGAGTGGAGTGTGAATGAAAATGAAAGAAAGCAATACTGCATTATTTGGATTGTTTCCATGGAGCTTATCTAATAATTTGTTTTTTTAGTTTTCAATTCCTCTCATGAATTGCCTTTATATTTTAGATCAATATGAATATATGAATGAAATTTGTTTAAATTTAAAAAGATATAACTTGATATTTTAGGCGTCATTTGGTTCGTTCTAATCCGAGTGAATTAGAGGGAAATAATCTGATTGTTGCTAATTCATGTGTATTATTCGTTTGTTAATAGTTGGCTAAAATAAGATATGGGGTTTTGTCCCACATTGATAGAAAATTGAAGGGTGTGTGGTCTCCGTGCCTATAAAAGGAGTCCAAGGCTTTGGTTTTTAAGCGTCTCAATCAAATGCACTTTAAACTTTGATTATGATTATTATTTCTTTCTTTTTTTTTTAGTGTAGAAAGGTGTGAGTTCAATCTTTTAGAGTGTGGGTGTAATTAGAGGTGGCTTGAGAGATTAGTCTATAGGATTGTAAAAAATTTTCTTATAGTGGAATCTTTTCTCTTTGGAGGTCTGTGGTTTTTCTCCGGTTTTGGAGTTTTCCACGCATATTATTGTGTTCAAGTTACTTTATTATTATTATTCATCGGGCGGGTTGTTGGGAATTTTGAGACAAAGAATTGCATTACTTCAAAATTGGAAATTTATAATGAACAAAGGAAATATATGTTATTATTTCATATGAAGGAATGAAATTGAATTTATTTCAAGCAGAAAAAAATTGTTAATTACTAAAATACTCCAACCCCATTGAAACAAGTATTAGGGTTATAATATTGTTAGGCCCATTAAGTCTGTGGGCTTTTAGGGTTTGCATATTTTTAGGGTTACTTATTCTATATATAGGGTCTCTTGTTAGCTTTTCTATTTATCAATTGTACTCTTATTTTACATTATAATATAGATTAAGCATTGGGTTATACCTGTTTCTATATGGTATCAAAGCCAGGTTACACCCACTACAATCAGAAATATTAGATTTACTCAAATGTCCTAAAACGCCTGTAGAGGCTAAAAATTGTAAACGAGAAGTAGACACATGACCCAAACGAGAATGCCATAAATAAAAATCAGACGACAAAGAAGACAAACGAAATGAAGACAAATCAACACCCGCAGCGGCAACATTAGATAGCTTCAGACCATCCACAACATATAGCTCCCCTAGCTTATGGCCTGTCCCAATCACTGTTTGAGAATGAGGGTCCTACACACAACAATGGGTATCAGAAAAGAGAACATGATATCCAGATTTACATAATTGACTGACCGAGACTAGATTCATGGTTAGAGTAGGAATATAGTATACATCAGTAAGAGACACATACGGGAACTGTACCAACACCTTCTATAGGCATAGGTGTTCCACTAGCAGACATAACAGATAGAGAAGAATCAGGAGATAATGAGACAAACGAAGACAAATGAGGTGACATATGATTGGACGCTCCTGAATCTAAAATCCATAAGGAAGAAGGTATACCTGAATTTCCAGACGAAGACAAACCTGAATGAGGAGAGGCTGTTTCTGATCCTCTTTGGCAGAATGCTATGGCTGAGGAATTGACTGCTCTTCATCAGACTCGTACATGGGAATTGGTACAGTTGCCATCTGGAAAACATTCTATTGGTTCTCGCTGGGTGTATAAGATTAAGACTAAATCTGATGGATCTATTGAACGGTATAAAGCCCGTTTGGTAGCTAAGGGATATTCGCAAGAATATGGTCTGGATTATGAGGAGACTTTTGCCCCTGTAGCCAAAATGACTACAGTTCGTATGTTGATTGCAGTAGCTTCTATTCGAAAGTGGAAGATTTCTCAGATGGACGTCAAGAATGCTTTCTTGAATGGTGATTTGCATGAGGAGGTCTATATGACTCCTCCTCCTGGTGTTGCTCACAAGCCAGGAGAAGTATGCCGGCTGCGCAAAGCCTTATATGGTCTCAAACAAGCTCCTCGTGCTTGGTTTGAGAAGCTTTCCACCGTCATCACCTCTCTTGGTTTTCATCCTAGCAACCATGACTCTGCTTTGTTTGTTAAATGTACGAGTGCAGGACGGATACTTTTATCTTTGTATGTGGATGATATGATTATTACTGGTGATGATTATGCTGGTATTGAGTCCTTGAAGCATGATTTAGCCAATCGTTTTGCTATGAAGGACTTGGGATTGCTTCGTTATTTTCTGGGAATAGAGGTTGCTCACTCTGACAAGGGATATCTTTTGTCCCAGTCTAAGTACATTTCGGATTTATTTGAACGTGCTCGCCTATCTGACAACAAGACTGTGGATACTCCCTTGGAAACTAATGCTCGTTATTCTCCTACTGATGGTGTTCCTCTTGATGATCCGACTTTGTATCGTACCATTGTGGGTAGCTTAGTTTATCTCACGGTATATTGCTCATGCTGTCCATATTGTTAGTCAATTTGTGACTGCTCCTACGACTGCACATTGGGGGGCGGTCCTTCGCATTCTGAGATATTTAAGGGGCACTCAGTTCCAGACGCTTATGTTCCCATCGTCATCTACTTTTGATCTACGTGCTTACAGTGATGCTGATTGGGCTGGGGATCAGACTGATCGTAAGTCTACTACTGGTTTTTGCGTCTTTCTTGGAGATTCACTTGTTTCATGGAAGAGTAAGAAGCAGGATGTTGTTTCTCGCTCTTCTACTGAAGCCGAGTATCGGGCTATGGCTGCTACTACTAGTGAGATTGTTTGGCTACACTGGTTACTTGCTGACATGGGGGTTCGCCTATCTCAGTCTACCCCGATACATTGTGACAACAAAAGTGCTATTCAGATTGCTCGTAATTCTGTTTTTCATGAACGGACGAAACACATTGAGATTGATTGTCACTTCACTCGTCATCATCTTCAGATGGGAACTATTTCCTTGCCGTTTGTTCCTTCCGCTTTGCAAGTTGCTGATATTTTTACTAAGGCGCACTCTGCTGCTCGTTTTCGTTTCTTATCGGACAAACTCTCAATGTTCATTGCTGTGGCATTGTGAGTTTGAGAGGGGATATTAGGGTTATAATATTGTTAGACCCATTAAGTCTGTGGGCTTTTAGGGTTTGCATATTTTTAGGGTTACTTATTCTATATATAGGGTCTCTTGTTAGCTTTTCTATTTATCAATTGTACTCTTATTTTACATCATAATATAGATTAAGCATTCGGTTATACTTGTTTCTATAACAAGGACATGAACATATTTTATTATTTTATGGTTGAGTTACCTTTCATATTGTGTGGTCTTGCACCAAAACTTGTGAATATATAATTGATTTGGTTTCTAGTAGTTATGTTTCATGGTGTAAAAGATTTTAGAACCGTCAAGGTAGAAACCAAGGTGAAAACCGAGACAAATTAACGGCAATTAACATTCGATCTTTCCCTTTGAAGCATATCACTTTCGTAGTTCCATGGGCAGCTACAAACCGAATCCATGGCCATGGAAGTCAAACCCCACTTGTGATGCTAATCAAATTCCACGGCCTAAAGAAGGAAGACAAATCCATGGTTGGAGTTCAAAAGAAAAAAAAAGCCACCACAAATGATGAGATATGTATGGGCATATTGACCAGTGACTCTTGTGAGGTGGACCAATACATTTAAGTTGCACACCTTACCTTCACGTGGGCCACTGAATCACGCTATAAAGATCCGCTTAAGATACATGATATTGAGCATGAGCAATTCTGTTTAAAAGGAAATGCCAAGTGTCGCCTTCTGGTTGGATGCCGGTTGGAAAACGAAAATATAAATAGAACTTAAAGGTATGCACAATAGAGAAACCCTTATTTTATTATCCAAACTTCATCACTTCCGATTACTCCCCTGCTTCGACCTTCACCTAGTATTTTCTTGTGTTTTGCAGCTATCTACTCTTGGATCGAGGCACGAACAACAAACAGGCAGCGCGCCCAATTCCATGGCCATGGAATCCCTTTCACAACCAAACATTTGTTTTTGAGCTGGAGTACTAGTACATCTCGCTTGGAGCAGTTTTAATTTCAACAGCCTGCTTCCCAATCCACGACCCAATATATATTGAACCCATCAGAGAGGAAAATAGCAGCCCAAGTCCATATGCATGAAGAAAAGGAGAACGCGCAGATACATCAGGATTCAGGAGCAAAAAAGGGCGGTCAACTTTCGGGGGGCTGCTGGTGCAATATATTAATTAAGCATTAGATTTGGATACAATTTTTCTATCTTTTAATTAGATTTATATATTAAGCATCTCACTAGACTTTTAGCTTCATTTTGTGGGATTTTATTTTCTATGGGTTGTGATGACTATTTTTTTACAACTGAACACACACCGATCTAAGTCTACTCTTAAGTATGCACATTTGTTCACCATGAGACTCAAATTCCCAAGATAATGAAGTGATTAATTGATGCGATGTTTTAGTAAATCAGCATTATATATTTGATTTTCTATCAATATTGTGATGATCAAAATGAGATGTTACAGCTGATTATTGTAACCGTAGCTATTTTTATATGATTATTAGTTAGCTACTTCTAGCATTATTGTAATTATGATATTAGAAGGGTTGTAAGCCTTCATTGTGTCGCTCTATATATATATATATATATATATATATATATATATATATATATATATATATATATATATATATATATATATATATATATATATATATATATATATATATATATATATATATAGGGTCGGGATCAATGGGGTACCATGTTAGACTGAGGAACCGGAGTCCACCCATGTTTGGTTATAAGTTAAAAAAGGGTAATATAGTCAATTAGGTTTATTTAATAGATGACAACTAATAATTTAATAAATTCCTTAATTATAGGGATTTACTTCCATAACAATATCTCTAGTAAATTTCAAAGGGTTTTAGTGAACATGTTCAGTCGGCTTTGACAATAGGTGTTAGTGAACATGTTCAATCAGATTCGACGATAGGTTTTAGTGAACATGTTCAATCGACTTCGACAATGGGTTTTAATGAACATGTTCAATCAGATGTGTCAAATAAATGTATTTATTATTTTCATCAAACCGTTCGAGATGGTTCAATTTCATATACACATTATTGAACATGTGCAATCAGAGTTTATTGTGTTTTTAGTAGCTTTTAACCGTTTTGGTGATAAACCAATATTGACGGTATTGAACATGTTCAATCGTTGTTTATGGCGTGTTTTCATTGCACATGTTCAGTATAAGTGTAATGAATGATATTAACTGAAATGGAGATTTTCATGGGATACACGAAATCTTTGATTCTAATTTTAAATTTTCAATACCATTTTTAACCCCAATATTAATTAATGTGGGAAATAATTTTAAACAAATTTATATTATATTTTAATAATTTTAGTGATATATGATTGGCTATAAATGGTTTCCTGGTACCCCAGTCTAACATGGTACCCCATTGATCTTGAATCTATATATATATATATATATATATATATATATATATATATATATATATATATATATATATATATATATATATATATATATATATATATATTATGGTTGTTCACAATGTTCACAACGAATAAAGTGTTCACAAAAGATCCTTAGTCTATATATATATATATATATATATATATATATATATATATATATATATATATATATATATATATATATATATATATATATATATATATATATATATATATATATATATATATATATATATATATATATATATATATATATATATATATATATATATATATATATATATATATATATATATATATATATATATATATATATATATATATATATATATAGATTTAGGTTCAAGTGAGTACCACCTCTAATGCAGCGCACCAGAAGGTACCACCCTTAAAAGTAATTTTTTTGAAATTTTTTTTCATGAACATGTTCTAATTAACATTACACAGATCATATGTGAATTTCACGCAAATCCGAACACTCTAAGTGCATGAAAACACACATCACATAAATGCATGTTCACATGTCTTCAAAATTATGTAAGTGTGTGTTCACATCATTTTTTAGGAGCTAGGAGATGTGAATGTATGTGAAATTTACATACGATCTTCATAATGTTAATTAAAACATGTTTATGAAAAAAAAAATTTTAAAAAGTTTTTTTAAAGGTGGTACCTTCTGGTGCGCTGCATTTGGATGGTACTCTCTCGAACCATATATATATATATATATATATATATATATATATATATATATATATATATATATATATATATATATATATATATATATATATATATATATATATATATATATATATATATATATATATATATATATATATATATATAGTTCAATTGGGAACTTTTATGCATCGGGGCACCGCGAGACACTTTTGTGCATCGGATAATCCACCAAGGGTGCACAAAGGGCATTTAGGGAAAACTAAAGACATGATAATTAATTTATTTCTAAAAATCATTAAATGATAATTAGGAGTTACATTTTGAATTAAAATCTCATATTAACTACATTCCTCATTTTCCTCCTCATTTCTCTCTCTCTCTCTCTCTCTCTCTCTCTCTCTAATCGTGTTCTTCATGATTTTCTTAGTGATGATGATTTGAAGACGAAGATTAACGATGAACAACGATGATGATGAACATGAACAAGAGAGGTAACCGATGATAATTATGAAGAACATGATGCATAGATGGATGATGCATAGATAGATGATGAACAATGACAATGCATAGATGGATGATGAACGATGAACGATGAACAACGAAAAATGATGACGCATAAATGGACGATGAACAATGACGATGCATAGATGAATGATGAACAAGTTGAACATGATGCATACCTCAATGAAGAATATGAACGACAAACACGATGCATAAAAGAATGATGAACAAGTTGAACACGATGTATAAATGAATTTTTGTATTTTTTTGTTAAATGCGTCTTTTTTTAACATGATGCATAGATAAACAAGATTAACGATAAAATGCATCGATATCCATCATCTTTTTTTGAATTTGTGTAATTTTTGTTAAATTTGGAAATGTATCAATTGAATTTATTTGACATTTATTATTGGATTATTTGTTGAAATATTAAATTTAATGAGGTATGCACATTTCCCAAAATGCCCTTCCTTGTTTGTTCCTATAATGCACAAGTTGTATAAATTTGTCCAACTATTTACCCTTTTGCCATTAATCTAATCCATACAATTTTTTGATCTAATGGTTGATACGAGTTCTTTTGTACCTCGATGCATAAAAGTTCTCAATTGAACCTCCATATATATATATATATATATATATATATATATATATATATATATATATGTCTAGCAACATATTTATTCTCGTGAAGTTGTTGAATAAGAATTGGTGTTTCAAATTATTATTTGTGTGTTCTTATTCATCCAAAGATTGATGTATTCCGCTGCCAACTCCAACACAATAGTCATTTTCGTGGTGATTGAAGACGTTGTTGCCTTTCTCCCTCGTGTCATTATCTCTGGTTTGACCCCCTCGTACTCTTCAATTTTCAATTTTGTTATTTCATTAATCAATCTGGGTACTGCTCCACGAGTTCTTACGTATCGTTGCTCTAGTGACGTGCAATCTCCCAAACGACGTTTGGGTAATTTGTCAGATTCTTTTATTCATGGGCAGTTTTTTGTGTATTGGATAATTAATTAGACCTGCCAATTCTAGACACGAATAAACGAGTGAGAGACACGACATCACACAAATACACGACACGAAAACATCATAAAAGTGAGGTAAACTTATTGCTAAATTCATGTCTGTAATGTGAAAACGACACGAATACACGAATTGTCGGTTCCAACCAAGGATGAATAAAAAATATATATAGAGGTGGGTTCAATGGAGAACCTCCATGCATCCAAGAACCTTGAAGAACCTCCATGCACCACCACAAATGCATCACAATTCTCCCGTAATGCATCATTATTTTCACGTGATGCATCAAATTCCCGCGTGATGCATCGATTTCTATGTGATGCATTTCAGTTTTTCTAGCGATGCATTGTGGTTCTCCAAGGTTCTTCGATGCATAAGGTTGTTCATTTAACCCACCCCAATATATATATATATTATTTAATTCAATCTAATGTGTTTATATAAGTTATTTTTAGTGTAATTAAATTACACAATTCATCTTTATGGTTCACTATAAATTATAGATTGAGTCTTTAACTTTAGAAATTACACTGTGATTGAAGTTTTGTTGCAAATTTTGTTCTTTAACCATTTAAGATGACCATTTTAACCTTAGTCTTTAATAACTATCATTATATTTGTTTTTATTATTATTTCTATTATTATTAAATAATAAAAAATCTAAATATTTAAAATACTAGTAAAATTAATTTAATAAAAAAAATATAAAATTAATTAATAAAATATTAATAAAGACAAATGAATTATTATTATTATTAATTAAAAATTAAAATAATGTTTTAAGTTTAAAATTTAAAAAAAGGTAAATTTTTTAAATAAAAAAATATATGTAAGCAACCTTAGATTCTTAATTTTAAAATGATTTCTTATATTTCAAAAGTGAGTTAAGGCTTTAGACATTTAAATGTTAATTTAAATTATTATATAGGGAATAGGATTAAAATTGAACACATGTTATTTTGAGTTCCAATGGAAGAGAAATGTCGAATGCCTTGTTCAAACCGAAATAATTCATGTAAGAAAGTTATACGTGGGTTTGTCCCATAAAATGATATATTACTATGTTTGTCTCAAAAAAATGAGTTATGTATATAATTAAATTAAATGGATAAACGCACTAGGCAAAAATATGTAATGTAGTGTTTGGATTACATGATTTTGATATATGAGGATTTAAAAATGACAAAATTTGAAAATGACAGGATTTAAATGTGATAGGATTTAAATCATATCATGTGTTTGGTTTGCAGGATTTCAAATTCAATTATTTGTAAAATCTTGTTTATTTGAAAATGTATCAAATGATATGGGTAAAACATGTAGGTGTACAAGAAGTAAGGTAAAATATATATGTTAGAAGGTGGGCAATGTGTCGATAGGTACGCGTAGGGTGGGCGGCATGTGTTGGGATGTGTAAGGTGTGCTGGGATGTGAAGGGGTAGTGTGAGATGAGTGCGTATATGTGGGTAAGGTAGCTATCGGTGAGGATAGGATATACGATGTATATTTGGTGGGGATTGGTGGGGGTAAGGTAGGTGGGTAGGTAAGGGTGGGGTGGGTAGAGTTGGGTGAGAAGGGGTAGTATGGAGTGTGTATGTATATAGATATAGGTGAGGTAGGATGAGTGAAAGTAGGATACGATGTCTTGTTGGGTTAGGGTGGGGATGAGTATGCATAGGTAGGTATGGTAGGTACTAGGTAGGGATAGGGTGGAGAGGTACGGTAGAGTATGATACAATGGATTGATGTATGTAGATAATGTTAAATAGTTATCATTGTTTGGTATATGTAGTTAGGGTAGGGTAGGATAGGATGGGATGGGGTGGGATTGAATGGGGTGGGGTGGGGTTGGTAGGGTAAGGTAGGATCAATAGGTATATGTAGGTGGTGGCTAGGTTGAGGATAAAAGTAATATTGTCATTTTGTTTGGATTTTCGAAATGTAATGATATGAGATTTTGATATAACAGGGGGTATGGAAGAATTCGAAAGTCGTAAAATGGAGGATTACGAAATGCTAAAGGAAATTCACTACTAGAAAAATGAGTATCAGCGACGGATCTTGTGACAGAATTTGCGACGGAACTTTAGTGACGGATTAACGACGGATTAGTGACGGATATGCAACATATTAGCGACGGGTCATAAATGACATATCAGCGACGGATTACCGACAGATTTCAGCGACAGTTTTGTGACAGCAACTTAGCGACATATCAGCGACGGATTACCGACAGATTTCAGCGACAGATGTGTGACAGCAACTTAGCGACATATCAGTGACGGATTAACGACAGATTTCAGCGACAGATTTGTGACAGCAAATTATTGACATATCAGCGACGGATTACCGACAGATTTCAACGACAGATATGTGACAGCAACTTAGCGACATATCAGCGACGGATTACTGACAGATTTCAGTGACAGATTTGTGACAGCAAATCAGCGACATATCAGCGACAGATTTATGACAGACAATTAGCGACAGATTAGTGACGGAACGGAATTGGGACAAATTTATTGTGAGAGATCAGATTTGCGACATAAATTAGTGACGGATTTATGACAGACAATTAGCGACAGATTAGTGACGGATCTGCAACGGATCAGCGACGGAATCTTGAAAATGAATGTTTTAATAATAGATTTCTTTAAAAAATAATATCCACCTCCACACCAGATCGTCAAGAAAATAAAGGCTAAATCAACAAATAATATGTACATGCATAATCCATATATATATATATATATATATATATATATATATATATATATATATATATATATATATATATATATATATATATATATATATATATATATATATATATATATATATATATATATATATATATGATCAACTATAAACTATCATAACATTATAAGAATTACTAGTATTTGTTAGGGTCGAACAACGACTAATATAACTTGTTTTTAATATTAAATGAATAATCAATAGTTTTTAAAGTCTAACATGACTTATAATTTGTTATGACTTAGATGAGTAATAAGTGTTGTCAAAGTCCAATATGAACCATCATAACATATAGACTAATCATTAATTTAAGCATGAGAGTCTGTAGGCGAAACAATTGAAACGACCAATAACATCACTTGAATTGTATGAAATGACGCATACAAAAAAGGTGAATGCATCATCGGGAGACACATCTCAAGAATATATTACCAAAAAGGCCAAATTAATTGGGGTAATTTTCTTGAACTTATTTTAATTTCCTTATATAACACTCGTAAATGTTTTATGATAATATTACGTAGGATGCAATTAAAGACCAGATGATTGCAAAGCATGGGCCAGATGTTAGTACCCATCCACCTCCTGATAAAGCCATTTGGTATGAATGCACTGGAGGGCTGAAGAAAGGAAGATTATTTGGTTGGGGTATGCTTTCTGATCCAGAAGCTGTAGTTACTTGTAGTTACTGGTTCATCAGAGACACCAAGTTGATAGATCTCATGGTCCGAGTTTAGTGCGCATTGATGAGGTTAGTTTTAACACATCGTATATAACGTGTAATATCTTTTGATTTACTTGTTTGTTGATTAAATTATAAAGTCATGAAAGTATGTTGCTAATTTTTAAAGGTTTATAAGTAATGTATTTAACGAGTTATAATAGGCATAACCAATTTTATTCGTCTGGTTATACATGTGTTGTGATAGTCCTAACCAATGTTATTCAATCGTCATGATTATCAATGTGTTTTAGAAGGTCATCATGTTGAATATCTAAAAAATTTTATGGTTTTTCTATCGAGGGTTAATTGTGGAAATATGTTGCTAATTCTATTAATTTTCATATGTAGTTATTAATGAGGTTTTTAACTAGTTGTAGATTTTTTTTTTTTGATAAATTGTTGAGTTTAGTGCAAAGTGCAAATTAAGTTTGTATTTATGGTTTTATGGTTTTTGTGATAAAGTAGGTTGCTAATGTTTATTTTAGAAAGTAAATTGTCATTATTATTGGTTTTACTTGTTTCACGTTTGATTCTCTAAATGGGTTATAAGTGACATTATTGGGTCATGAATCAATATAGATATAAACATGTTGATTGTATTATAAGTGACGTTATGATTTTAGCATTGAAGTATGCTAAATAAGTTATTAATATTGGTTTTTATAGATTGTTTTAGTGATGAAGTTTATAGGCTATTGTGATAAAGTATTTTAGAAATGGTTAGTTTTAACATAAAATTTGATTGTATTATTGGTATAGAATTAAAACATGCGAAGTAAGTCGTTAATATTGTTAGCTTTCTATCGTTAATATTGGATTTTTAGTATAAACGTAGGTTAGTATATATTCATTTAAGTATATGTTGTTTATTTTGGTGTATACAACACTATTGATTTCATAATTCTTTTAAGTTCCAAGAATTTTATAACTATAAAGTGTGAATATGTGAGTTAGATATTTACATATATATAAATTTTGTTGTAAGGTACAACGGTTGACTCAACAGTTAGAAGAAGAAAGAACATTGGTGAGAGAAGAAAGGCGAATTACGAGAGAAGAACTTGAAGAAGAAAGGAGATTAACAAAAGAACGAGAGGAAGCATTAAAATCACAAATCAATGAAGTGGATAAAAGGATGCATGATGAAATGGCAAAATGGAAAGAAGACATGTTGGCGCAGTTGATCAATCGAATTTCCAAATAGCATGTCTTATATATGTTTGTGTAACTAACTTATAGTTTAACCTAGATCTTTTGAAACCTTCCGATAGAAAGCTAACAACTTTTGATAGAAGGCTAACAACGATGTGCACTTTTTGATCAACATTCGTATGTTGATGTGCACGTTTTGAACAACATTCTTATATTAATGAATGTTGGAATGACAACTTTTGTAGATTTTATTGTGTATTAAAAATTAAAAGAATATGACAGGTATTGGGGTTGAAAAACAGGAAAAAGGATTTTGAAAAATCATAAATTTAGTGACAGATTTGCAACGGTTTTTATTATTTTCCTTGATATTTTAGTGACGGATTAGTGACGACGTTTCTGTCGCTAACAGTATATTCGTCGCTAATCTGTAGAAAATATGCGTCAATAAATCCGTCGCTAATCTGTCGCTGATTGGTCCGTCGCTGATCCGTCACTAAAATGTCTGTCGTTCATCCGTCGCTGATAAATCCGTCACTAATCCGTCACAAACAAGTCTGTCGTTGATCCGTCGCTGATTGGTCCGTTGTTGATCCGTCGTTGTCTTGCCGTCACTATTCTGTCATTGATCCGTCGTTAATTGTATTCCGTCGCTGATTCGTCGCTAAATTAAAATTAGCGACAAGGTTTTTTCCGACAGATCATTCCGTCGCAAATCCGTCGCTGAAACACATCAGCGACGGATTTGTGACGGAAAAATCCGTCGCTGATACTCCAGTTTTTAGTAGTGATTGAAATCGCTCTATTTTATTTTGCCAAACATGAGAGAGAGGGCCAGTTTATCTGAAATCGCACAAACCAAACGCCACCTAAGAGTTAATTACAAATCAAGAAAATAAACGTACCAAAAAAAAGATATTTATAGAGTGTTTCCGTTATATACATTCCTTTCAATTTCTCAACAATAAATTAACTACAAATTTTAACACTAATCTTGAGGTCAAAGTTTCCTTGAGCATGTTGCTCTTCTTTAATTATGTCAAGGGATTCCAGAAGAGAGTCATTGCAATTGTATATGCTAATAAGCTCAAGTGTGGGGATGTTCCCTAAATCCAATGGAATCTCTTCAAGTTCTCTGCACAATTTCACCACCAATTGTTTGAGACATGGGAAGTTGATATTGGAGGCTTCCCACTCTTTGATTTCCAACTCAGACAGTTTCAAGAATTTTAATTGACGAAACTGCTCCTCACCAGCATCCCACAACGGTCCAACAAAGGAATTGTATAGTAATTTGAGAACCTCGAGGTTAGGTAACGACTGAATTGTTGACATTTCGCCCCAAACAAGTTTACATCATACTAATGTAAGTGATTTTAGTGAAGCCGGGAACGCAATGAAGTTCTGTTCCCTTCTCACACACCAACTTTGTAATAACTTGAGATTTTCAAGGAAAGTGAGTGGTTTAAAGTCCCATTGGATATGTGTTTGAATATAACATGATAGCCTCTTGATTCCAGAAAACCAGTTCACCCATCTACATGCCTCAACTTGGAACATGACTCTCGAAATCGTATGCAGATTCATTGGTGTCAGAATTGCAGGAAACAATATACAAGAGTGCCCTTCACAACTCAAGTGCCTTAGATTCACCAACTTTGATATGGCCTTTGGCAACTCCAAACAGGAAAAATTACCACTTCTAACAATGAGGGTTTGAAGGCTCCAAAGATTACAAATTGAGCAAGGGAATTCTCGGTCTCCAGAATATGATATTGCAAGGTACCTCAAGTGAACCAACAGTGATAACTCCACTGGGAAATAATCTAGTTCCACATGTTGTAGGTCCAAAACCATTAAGAGCATCCAAAAATGGGACCACTTACTAATGAGGCTTCTTGTCCCATAAAATCCATATAAACACAAAAGAGATCGAATTCTTGAAGCGTTCTTGATGTTGATGTCGTCCCCTACGAACAAGCGGCGTTGCTTGTATGCTTGAATCACATGTGTTTTGTGTTCTGCTTTAAGGAAGAAGTTTTCATTACTTGCTATTTTCAAGCAGAGCTCTCTTAAAAGATCATGGACATAAAAAGCTTTAATGCCACCATCAGACTTCCTCTCCGCAACAACTACAAGGTTTCTGTCAACTAGTTGCATCAGACAATCCTCTCCTAC
Organism: Centrapalus pauciflorus; assembly: GCA_020465985.1. Classification (NCBI taxonomy): domain Eukaryota; kingdom Viridiplantae; phylum Streptophyta; class Magnoliopsida; order Asterales; family Asteraceae; genus Centrapalus; species Centrapalus pauciflorus. The sequence continues at coordinate 51,743 of JAANYP010008382.1, forward strand.
CTCCTCCAGGCTACGACTTCCATCTTCTTGGATAAATCCCTCAGCCATCCATAACCAGATTAAACGTTGCACTCGAAACTTATAGTCTTCGGGAAAACCTCCTAAATAAAGAAAGCAGTCTCTCAAGTAACTAGGTAAATGATCGAAACTCAGAGCCAACTGTTCAATGTATTGTGTCTGGCCACTGACAATGTAAGACCTCACACTTTCACCAATTCTTTCCCATGAATTTTTGCTTGCTTCTTCTTTCACTAGAACTCCTGCGATGACAACCAATGTAAGTGGTAGGCCATGGCAATTTTTTGCTATTTGCATTCCAGGTTTGATCAATGATTCTGGGCAATCATTTCCACCACGGAACACCTTCTTACGCAACAACTCCCAACTTTCCTCTTCAGTCAAATATCCCAACTGATGAATGAAACCATGTGAATTTGCATGCGAAACAACTTCTTTGAGGCGACTGGATAGCAGTATTCGACTTCCAGTGTGGTTGTCGGGGAAAGACAGTTTTAAGCCATCCCACGCCTCAATGCTCCAAATATCATCAATCACAATCAAATATCTCTTGCGCATAAGCTTTCGATGTAAAATTTGACGGAGTTGTGAGAAATCATGATTTCTTACATTTTCTATATTTTTGTTGCCAATGGATTCCAGAATTTTACGAAGTTGTGAGTCATGATTTCTTACATTGTCTATTTTGTTGCCAATGGATTCCAGAATTTGAATTACCAGATCCTGTTTTTCATATGTTTGAGAAACAGTGACCCACCCACGTACATGGAAATGATGCATAATGTAAGGATCATTGAATACTTTGGTAGCAAGTGTAGTCTTACCTGCTCCACCCATACCGACAATTGAGACCACATCTAGCTGCTTTTGATCTTCAGTCAGTTTGTCCCGTATGAGCTCAACATGGCGATCAAACCCCACCACAATGTCTTCATAAACTTTCTTCATTCCTGAAGGACTTTTGGTGCAGGAGGTTCCAACATCTGCAGTGGATGGTGTTTTCAAGGGATCAGATGTTGGAGATGAATCCATCTTCGACTTATCATGGATTCTAATGAATTCCTCCTTGATAGACTCTATTGATCTCATTACATTCTTGAGTGTGATTTTTCCATTTTCTACAGACTTTTTTAACTTCACATGCATGCCATACCTGGAAAAGCATCCTCCCTTCTTTCCTTTTGGTTGGGAGGCAGGTGGTTGATTCACAGAGACTTGATTCAGAGAAATTTGATTTCCAAGATTGACGTTGTACACAAATAGATCGATGTGCATCTTCCGCTGCATCTTTCAATCTCTTCTGCAGATCCCTTACTTGTTGAAGCTCACGATGTTCATCGATTAAAAGGAGGGTCTGGATCATGGAGTCAAGCTCTTCATAAAGAAGCTGGAATTGAGGCCTTTCGGATGATATGAGTGGATTATCATTTGAGTAAATCATGTGCCTCAATTTCTCCATGATTAATTCAAGGCCTGTGTATCTCATCTTCTTTGTATGGGATGAACTTGGTGATGGGTACGTGGTTCTGTCTATCTGAGTCTCAACAAAAGTTAATATAGGTGATTTCAATTATTAAAGTTGTTGCTTTAAACATCCACCATGCAAATATAGCATCCATCATTCTTTTCATCCCATCTCTCTCTCTCTCTCTCTCTCTCTCATATATTAAAATCTTTGTTTGTAATAAATTATATTGTTAATTACAAATTTTAATTGATAAATATTAATTTAATTCAGAAAGATAATTAATATTAAATTATGATCTACGATAATATTATTGGCTATGGACCATGTCTCCACTCCTAAAATGGGTTGGGCTTTACCCTACTATATAGTATATATACGCATTTTGTAATAGCACATCTTTAGTGATGTATCTAAATATTTTTATTACTGAGCATCACGTACAATGGTAGGGATGTTTACCGGCATGATTTTTAATGTTATTCGATAATGGGGTCGAGATACCAAAACTAACGTATAATAAGAAGTTTTACTTTAAAAAATGTATATAACCACTCACACACACACAAACAAACACACACACATTATATTCATTTCTGTCAATAATAAAGGGAATAATGTGACTTTACTAAAGTCAAATGGTGTATAGTGTCAAAAGCTAATAGATAAGGGGGCCAATGTGAAAGTAGTTTGGAATGTAATTCACAATTTCAATTCATATATTCGTTTTCAATATATACGAACATACATTGTCTTCTTCCCAATATTAGTTTCTCAATTCTCATGTATTAATTCTTGATTGTGAGGATTATAGTGAACTTGTATTATCCTTGCAATAGTTAGTTAGAGAAGTTAGTTTGTTATGTAGTTAGCTTCTTGTTGTAACTTGTAATTGCCTATAAAAGGCTGGTGTATGGGTCTCATAAGGAAGACAGAATTAGCCTCAGTTACAGAACAGAGAGATAGAGAGGAGAGATACACGAGAGTTAAGAGTGAGAGGTTTGCACCACCAGCAGGTGTGGCTGGTGGTGGCACTGCCGGTGCAGGTGGCAAGGATTGGTCATGGTGAGTTCGAGAAGGCTAGGCGAGAAGGCTAGGCTGGTGAGAGTCTAATGTAAACAATGATAGATTATCTTGTAAGCCATAAATGTATGATCAAGAAAGCCTAAAGGAATAATGAATTGATTCCTGTAAACTCTTATCTTCTTGTGTGCGTGTGTATTCTTATTGTGACTCTGATTTCTACAAGTGGTATAGTCTCCTCTAGTGGTCTCAATTTTGCACGCCCTCTGTTCGATGAATTGCCCCTGGGAGTGAAGACAAGTGGTATCAGAGCCAGGTTGCACATTGTTGCAATCTGGCATAGTCTTCTCTAGTGGTCTCAATTTTGCACGCCCTGTGTTCGATGAATTGCCCCCTGGGAGTGAAGACAGAAACAAGATCAAAATTGTTGATCCTAATCTGTAAAATTGGTGCAAGAAGGTTCAAGATCGAAATTAAAGAGCAGACCAGGAAGTTGCTCTGTTTCCTGTCTTTCATCAGAAGTGATACTGATTTTAGGATGAAATTGGAGATCATCAATGGATGCACAATTCCCAGTGATTCGGTACAATCAATGGTGGAAATCAATCAAAGATGATAAAGAGGCTGCAGTGGTGAGAAATTTGAGTCGAGATGATTCTGATTCCAATCAATTGAGAACAAATTGGTTCAAGAATGAGAACAAGATCTGTTGAAGGCAGAGGCTATGTTGTGATTCTAATCGGTAGGCAAAAGAAACCGATTTGAAAGCTGAATTGTTTCTGCTGGTACCAATCTGTTAATTAAGTGGACAGAAGGTCACATTCAGCAGTCATTGCTTTTGGAGTTGCAGGCTTCAAGATCGAAGGTGATACACTCTCTGTGTGAATCTTTGCAAAATTATAATCATTGGTTCTTGATATTAATCTTGGTATTAAGATTAAGATTAGAGAAGTCAAGAACACAGAAAACATGAATTGGAAAAGAAATCAAGTATGGTAACTCGAGTCTTGTCCTGATGAGTGTGCGAGTGCAGAAGCATTTGTTGCTTCAGTGCTCAAGAATGCTCAAGGATGAATATGGTATCGAATGGGCTGATCACAATATGCCATGTAAAGTTTACCTAAGGATTTCTATGACCAAAGCTCAATTGTTCTTCGTTAAAAGCTGATTTAAGTCATTAATCAGCTTGGGGTGATAAGATAAGTGAATAAATCAGCTATGAGCAGGTTGGTCTGGTGAAAAGTAGTGGAGATCAAAACCACTAATGTCAAGATTAGGCACCATGAAATTCATGAAGGTGGAAGAATAAAAAGGTTTGGCTGTAAAATCAAGTGCAGGGCTGTGGTTCTAATTCTTATGTTAATCTTGGTATTGATCATGATACCAAGATTAAGGTGGAGGCTAGTTTAAGCAATTAGAACAAAATACAAGGCTGGCCAGCTTGGTGATAAAGCACACAGAGGCAGAGGTGTAGGCAGTTGGTCTCTGTAACAAATTGGCATTATCAGATCTGATTTCTTGGATTAAAGGCTGATTTAGATCAAGAATAGGAGTTGACTCAGTGAAAAGGGGTAAGAATGAGTCTATCCTATGAGTGTGCGAATATGGAAGCATGATAGGCTTCATATGTTCAAGAATACTCAGGGATGGATGGACTCATGAGGATTAATCTATTGTGATTAATCAGGTTGGTAGTCAATAGGGACTGATCTGATGCTTGTGTTCAAGGTGATGCTACGTGTTCAAGGCAAAAAGGGGCTGCTGTTATAGAGTTAAAGGCTGCTGTTAATGCACAGTGAAGGGGGCTGCTGAGTGCCTTAAGGCTGTGGATAATTATGGGTGTTGACTCAAGCTAATGAAAGAGTCGTTGATTCAAGAACAGGAGAGATGTTAGTTTGCAAGAACAAGGTGGAGTAGAACACCTTGAAACTAACAAGTCATAGCAGTAGCTAATGAGGGGACAAGGTCCTTATGCTCAAGGAGTTAGGCTCAATTAAGAGTAAACTCAAAGTGGAGCATAGTAGCTTTATTACACGAAAATGAGGAGCATGATTGGTTGGTGGATTAGAGTGATGTTAAAGGCACTTTAATAGAAGTGAAGAACCAGTTGAATGCAGGTCATTGAAGGGTAATAAAGGAACCCAAGGCTGAGGTTGGAAGTAGCTTCGGTGTTAATGGCAAATCACTTGTAAAGCAGGCCTAGTACAAGGTGCTCTAGTGGTTAGTAGCAGGATGTTACTTGGGAGACCAGGGTGTTTAGTGATGAGGTTAACAGTGAAGGTGCACTCATTGGATGTGTGAGTGGAATTGCTGATTCATGAAGTAGAGAGGACAGGTTGTGAGTGGTTGATGAACATAGTGGTGCACAAGGTGTGTTGGGGATCAACTAACAGAAGTCCAAAAAGGTGAGTCTTCATGGAGCAATTGAACCAAACAGGTTTGGATCTGTTGAAAGCTGGATCAGGTTATACAAAGATGATGTTGGAGATATTAGTTTGCATAATCAAGGCTTGGTAATGTTGTCTTGAATTAAAGGGAAACTAGTATGGTGAACAGAACGTCATGGGGTAATCAAGGGATCAGTGTTGAATTTGTTGGGTGTGAAACAGATTAGGAATTAATCTCTGCCTACTGATGAGTAAAGGTGTTGACAGGGCTGTCATTTGTAAAGCCTTAAAAGGGTCAGTGGTGTCTTTTACGTGGTAAAAGATTGAAGGTATTTCTTGATAATAATCTCTAGTGGTGTTTATTGTGTATCAAATATGAATTGAAACAAAAAGAAACAAAATTGTGAGATAGGTAAAAGTTCCTAAATAGTATCTCACAACTTCAGTTCATTTTTGGTGATATTTCTCCAAAGTGTATCTGTGGTGAGTTTATGTTTAAGGTGGAGTTATCTTATGATCTTAGACATAACAACTTGGATACTTTGAGCTGTCAAAGTAAAGAGGAAGCTGTCCAGGTTTGAAGGCTGTTGTAGAAGCTGTTTTGAAATAAGGAATTTCTAGAGCAGGCTAGAGCCTAAGCTGTTGGAGTCAGAGCTGTTGTGAAAGCTGATGGAGTCAGAGTTATTCAATGTTGAAAGTTGTTTTGAAAGCTGAACAGGCTAAGCTGTGTATGTGAGTAAGCCTAAGCTGATGGAAACAGAGGCGTTCCAGGTTTAAGAGCAACTGTGACATGTGTTGATCAAGTTACTTCTCAAATCACTTGTACAAGTTGAGTTTAACTTCTTTGGTGGACGCATCAGAGAAGGAGTCAAGCTGAAATTATTTTTTGTGTGATTAGCAGAAGCTGGGATGAGGATCTTCTGTGTCAGCAGGTTTAGCATCATTAGCTCTGTGTTCTGGTAATGGCTAAGGTTACATCAGATTGGGTTGAAGTGAATGGACAGTAGCAATGACAGTATAAGCCAATCAGTTATGACAGATTTGAAGACAAAACATTAAAGCAGTATGAGCAAATGGTCTAACAGCTTGAGAATGTTAGAAGCTACTGATAGTCGAAGGTGTTTGAAGCCGTGATACAGATGCATCAGCAGTGGCTAATCAAGGTTAATTACTTAGTGTAATACAAGTACACTAAGGTGGAGATTGTGAGGAAGTAGTGCACTTGTATTTAGTTTTTAGTTTGTTAGGTGATTAGCATCTGTTAGCATCTATAGTTGGCTTCTTGTTGTAACTTGTAATTGCCTATAAAAGGCTGATGTATGGGTGTCATAAGAAGGAGATAGAAACAGCCTCAGATATAACAGAGAGATACACGAGAGCAGAGAGGAAGAGTTCTGCACCACCAGCAGTGGCTGATGGTGGCACTGCCACTGATGCAGGTGGCAACGGTTGTTCATGGTGAGATCAAGAAGGTTAGGCTGGTGAGAGTCTAATGTAAACAATGAGAGATTATCTTGTAAGCCATAAATGCATGATCAAGAAAGCCTAAAGGAATAATGAATTGAATCCTGTAAGCTCTTATCTTCTTGTGTGTGTGTGTGTGTTCTTGTTTGTTTATCATTGGGACTCTGATTTACTAGAGCTGACAAAGGAGTTGATTGTGGAGTAACAGCTTGATTTGGTTGATGAACAATGAATCCAAAGATGCTGTGATCAAGTTACATCTTAAATGACTCGTACAATTTTTGAGTTTAAATTCTTTGGTGGAGGGAGTCAAGCTGCTGAAATTATTTTTTCTATGATTGGAAGAAGGTGTGATGAGGAGGCTACAATGTCAGCAGATTGAATCAGTACATTAGTTTTGTGTTCTGGTAATGGGCATGTTCAGATCAGATTGTGCTAAAGACTGAAGTGAATGGCCATCAACAGCTGCTGTGGTAGTATGTGGCAATCAATTATGACAGGTTGAAGACAAAACATTGAAGCAGTGTGAGCAAATGATCTAACAGCTTGAGAATGTTAGATGCTGCTCACAGTTGAAGGTGTTTGAAGATATGATACAGGTGCATCAGCAGTGACTTATCAAGGTTAATTACTTAGTGTAATACAAGTACACTAAGGTGGAGATTGTGAGGATTATAGTGAACTTGTATTATCCTTGCAATAGTTAGTTAGAGACGTTAGTTTGTTATGTAGTTACCTTCTTGTTGTAACTTGTAATTGCCTATAAAAGGCTGGTGTATGGGTCTCATAAGGAAGACAGAATTAGCCTCAGATACAGATTAGAGAGATAGAGAGGAGAGATACACGAGAGTTAAGAGTGAGAGGTCTGCACCACCAGCAGGTGTGGCTGGTGGTGGCACTGCCGCCACTGGTGCAGGTGGCAAGGATTGGTCATGGTGAGTTCGAGAAGGCTAGGCTGGTGAGAGTCTAATGTAAACAATGATAGATTATCTTGTAAGCCATAAATGTATGATCAAGAAAGCCTAAAGGAATAATGAATTGATTCCTGTAAACTCTTATCTTCTTGTGTGCGTGTGTATTCTTATTGGGACTCGGATTTCTACATTGATCAATTTTCTCAATAAAGATTCTTTTCTTCTCCATTTATTTTGTTTGATTACATTGGTTAAACCACAACAAAGTGATATCACGAGCCAAGGTTGCGTTTCTTGGAGTTTTTCATAGGAGGTGAATTTCCGCCATTGTTGGGTTCGTTCCGAAGCTTTTCGGAATTCGTAGGAAAAGGTTGTGTTTCTTTGGGTTTTCGTAGGAGGTAATTCTCCGCCACCGTTGGTTGAAGTTCGAAGGTGTTCGGGAATTAAAGAATTCGTAGGGAGGAGTAGTGATCGAAGGTTCTTGAAAAATTGCGTTCTTTCTTTTCTTGTTTCGATCTTCTCAATTCTTGTCTTTTGGTTCTACGTTGGAGACGAAAATCAACGAAGAAATTCGAAGTAAATTTCTTGATTTTTTGCAAGTTCATCTCGCCGGAAAAACGAAGTCAACCGGAGAAGACGACCGGGGAAGGAAACAGATTCGAACTTGGAAGTTGGGCCACTCACGAAGTTAATTGCAATTTGAACTTGGCCACTCACGAAGTTATTGCAATTCGAACTTGGTCAAAATACGGACTTGACACCTTTTAGAATTAAAAGGTCATACGAACTTGGCAATTTCAAAGTTAAATGCCATGCAAAATCAATTCCCACGAACTTGGCAAAAGTGTCACCACGAACATAGAAATTAATTTGAAAATTTGTGAGTCGAACTTAACATTTTAGAACACGAACTTGATTGAACGAATAATGGCACACCCTATGATAACGGTTGAAAAGTTTACGGGCAAAAACAATTTCAGTCTATGGCAACTTAAGATGAGGGCACTTCTGAAAAGGGAAAGTATCTGGACTCCGTTAACGGGTAGACGACCCGAAAACATGGAGGAAGCCGAGTTCAGATTGCAGGACGAAAAAGTGCACTCCACGCTTTTGTTGTCACTTTCCGATGAATTACTTTATGAAGTTGCAGACGAAGAGACAGCTGAGGGCTTATGGATGAAGTTGGAATCTCTGTATATGACGAAATCGTTGACGAATAAGTTGCTTCTAAAACAGCGACTATTTTCATTGAAGATGAAGGAGGGTTCGGTGCTTAAAGATCATTTAGATGAATTAAATTCGATCTTAATGGATCTTAAAAATCTGGAGGTAAAAATCGAAGACGAAGATGCGACTTTGATTTTACTCGTGTCATTACCGCCATCTTATGAAAATTTTGTGAATTCGTCTGTCGTCAGAAGGGATACAATCACACTTGAAGAAGTGAGATCGGGTCTTCACTCACGTGAACTCCGTCATAAAGCCTCAGGGAACGGTCTGGATTCTCAATCAGTGGGTTTAAATGTGGTTAGGAGTGATAGATACAGTGATCGATCAAGCAAAGAGAAAGGAAAGCAGAGGAGAGGAAGATCAAAGTCACGGACAAGGAAATCCGGTAACATAGATACTTGTAACACTTGTGGTCAAAAGGGCCATTGGAGAAGAGATTGTCCGAAGAATCAAGCAAGTAGTTCTAATGCAAACGTGGCAAAGGAGGATACAAAATCGGAGTCAAATTTTGTGCTTATGGTGTCGTCTTGTCATGTGGGAACTTCACAGGAGTGGATTCTGGATTCGGGGTGTTCGTTTCACATGTGTCCGTACAAGGAGTGGTTCTCGACGTATGAAGAGCAAAGTTCTGGAAGTGTTCTAATGGGTAACGATGTTCCATGCAAGGTGGTTGGCATTGGGTCGATCAAGATTCGCATGCATGATGGAGTTGTTCGGGAGTTGACCCATGTTAGACACAGAAACGTCAAAGAGTTTGATTTCTCTTAGCACTCTCGATACTAAAGGTTACAAGTACTCATGTCAAGGTGGAGTACTCAAGGTATCCAAGGGGGCATTGGTTGTCATAAAAGGAGTTCGAGAAGCTACACTGTATGTGTTGAAGGGTGAAACGATACTGAGGAATGGAATCGCTGCCGTTTGACAATCGCAAAGTGAAGATCCGGAGTTGACAAAGATGTGGTACATGAGGCTTGGCCATGTAGGGCAAAAGGGCTTGGAGCTGTTGAGCTCAAGAGAACTTCTTGAAGGGCATAAGGTGACGAAGTTAGATTTTTGTGAGAATTGTGTGATTGGCAAATAGACGAAAGTAGTTTCTCAAAGGCCGTTCATCAGACTAAAGCTTCGTTGGATTACGTTCACATGGACTGTTGGGGTCCATCTAGAGTGCCGTCGGTGGTGGTCGGTATTTTCTTTCAATCATAAATGACTTTTCGCGAATGACGTGGGTGTTCATAATGAAGCACAAGGGTGAGTCTTTTGGAAAATTCAGGAGCTGGAAGACACTGATGGAGAATCAGTTGGAACGTAAAGTCAAGAAGATTAGGACAGATAATGGGTTGGAGTTCTGTTCAAGGGAGTTTGATGATTTCTGTGGGGAGAACGGCATTGCAAGACACAAGACGGTTCGACATACGCCTCAGTAAAATGGGGTTGCTGAAAGAATGAACAGAACACTGCTGGAACGAGCAAGGTGTTTGTTGCTGAATGCGGGTTTGTCGCGTGGTTATTGGGCCGAAGCAGTAAACACGGCGTGTTATCTCATAAACCGTTCGCCTGCTACCGCCATTGATTGTAAAACACCGTTTGAAGTTTGGACGGGTAAACCAGCGGACTATTCGAAGCTCAAGGTGTTTGGGTGTCCGGGTACGTATTACCATGTAAATGATGGTATATTGGAACCAAGGGCCAAGAAAGGTGTTTTCATGGGGTATGGAGACGGTGTTAAGGGTTACAGAGTTTGGTCTCCAGATGAGATGAGAATAGTGTTGAGCCGTGATATTACGTTCGATGAGAAGAAGATGTATTCTACCAAGGAGAGTGTCACTAAGAAGGTGGAGGAGCACGATGTGTCTGATCGTGGTTCCAGTGACAACAAGGTAGAGTTTGTGAATGAAGAAAAAAAACCAAGTGAACGTTAAGAACGAGTCTAGAGAAGAAGATGTGGAATACGGGAGTGAACCGTTGACAGATTCTGGTTCAGGGACGTCGTTTGTTCAGGGTTCAAGTTCGGGGTTATCTCATGAAGGTGGAGCCGGTAGCTCGCTAGCTCAAGAGAGATTGAGGAGACAGATAAAGCCGTCGACTCGATATGGTTTTGAAGACATGGCCGCTTATGCTTTACAGGTTGCTAAAGATATGGACAGCTCAAACGAGCCTAATTCCTATCGGGAAGCAATTGTGTCTAAAGATGCAGATCGGTGGTCTGGTGCAATGTCTGAAGAGATTGAATCTCTACACAAGAACAAGACATGGGTTCTTGTTCAGTTACCGAAAGGTAGGAGGTTTGTTGGCTGAAAATGGATTTTCAAGAGGAAAGTTAGTGTCGAACAGTCAGAAGAAGTAAGATTCAAGGCCAGACTGGTAGCCAAGGGTTATAGTCAGAAGGAAGGTCTCGACTACAATGAAATTTTCACCCCGGTGGTTCGTCATACGTCGATCAGGGTGTTGTTATCGCTAGTCGCACATGGTGACTTGGAGTTGGAACAACTGGATGTGAAGACGGCATTTCTAAATGGTGATTTGGATGAAGAGATCTATATGTCACAGCCGGAAGGTTATATGGAGCCAGGAAAAGAAAATTTGGTTTGTCTATTGAAGAGATCGTTGTATGGCCTGAAACAGTCCCCAAGACAGTGGTACAAGCGGTTTGATAGCTTTATGGTGGGTCATGGATTTGTTCGAAGTCCTTATGACTGCTGTATATATCACCAGAAGTTGAAAGATGGAAGTACGCTTTACTTGTTGGTGTATGTAGATGATATGCTGATCGCTGCTAAAGATATACGAGAAGTTCAACGCATGAAGAAACTTCTCAGTATCGAGTTTGAGATGAAGGATCTATGTCCTGCTAGGAGGATTCTGGGGATTGATATCTTACGAGACCGAAAGAACAAACAGTTGTTCTTGTCGCAACAAGTTTATGTTGAAAAGATTCTTCGTAGATTTGGTATGTACGATGCGAAGCCAGTGAACAATCCGTTATCGTCAAGTTTTCGTCCTTCATTGGTGGTGTCTAATGAAGTTGAGGGTGATGATGAGAAGATATCAAACGTTCCCTACTCTCAGGCTGTGGGAAGTTTGATGTATTTGATGGTCTGTACGAGACAAGATTTGGCATACTCTGTGAGTGTGGTGTCTCGCTTTATGTGTAGTCCGAGGAAAGATCATTGGGTGGCAGTTAAACGAGTGTTTCGTTATCTCAGAGGTACAATGGATGTTGGTCTCATTTATGGAGGTGATCGGAATGTTGAAGTAATAGGTTACTCAGACTCGGATTATGCTGTGGATCTGGACAGACGGAGGTCGCTTACGGGTTATGTGTTTATACTCGGTAATGCGGTGATAAGTGGAAGGCAACACTTCAACCGTCAGTAGCTTTATCCACTACTGAAGCAGAATATATGACGCTAACTGAAGCAGCCAAGGAGGCATTATTGTTGAAAGGTCTGATTGGAGATCTTGGAGAGCATGAGTGCTATTAGTCTGGCGAAGGATCAAGTCTTTCATGATCGTACCAAGCATATTGATGTTCGTTACCATTTCATTCGATCCGAGTCGCGAATCAGAGTCGTGAAAATCGGTACGAAGGATAATCCAGCAGATATGTTAACGAAGACAATTCCTGAAGTGAAGTTCAGAAGTTGGTTAGACGTGCTGAGTTTGTCAATAATAAAGGGAATAATGTGACTTTACTAAAGTCAAAGGGTGTAAAGTGTCAAAAGCTAATAGATAAGGGGGCCAATGTGAAAGTAGTTTGAAATGTATATATATGCATGGATATGTACGCAGAAGAATTAATTCATTCACAATTTCAATTCATATATTCGTTTTCAATATATACGAACATACATTGTCTTCTTCCCAATATTAGTTTCTCAATTCTCATGTATTAATTCTTGATCAATTTTCTCAATAAAGATTCTTTTCTTCTCCATTTATTTTGTTTGATTACATTGTGTAAACCACAACAATTTCCACCGACAAATTTTTGACAAAATTCTTGTTTGTCTTTAAGTGGTCAGTTTTCAGTCGGTAGTTTTTGACGGAATTCCGTCCAAAATCTGCTTATCGTTAATCGGTCGGAAATGCGTCAGAAAAGTACAGCTGCGAAATATAATTTAATTTTGTTTACATTTTTGTCAGAAATCAATAAGAAATATATCAGAGTACCTAGGGCCGTCGACTCGGTGATGTTGACCCTTGCACTATTTCTCCATTTCGTCCACCACAACAACAAAATTTCCAACCAAAATTTTCTTAAACCAATTCCATGCGTACCATATTTCAAACATTCGTTTCAACAAATATTTTCATCTCCCATTCCACAATACCCACAGTCTTTACAACAAATTCCATACGTACGTATCACAATCTTCACAACAAGCAATTTTTCTATCATTCTTGGCGAACACTTTAAACGCCATTTTTTGATGCATTTCTAGGTCAGTTATCGTGAACCAAAATCTGACGAATCCATTCCCGAGACAACATGAAGATTCTGACGACGAAGAAGATTAACTGACACCATTACCGGTTCCAAAAAGAGGTTTGGCAAAACCGACGAAGTGGACTTCTCTAAACGTTGGCAGAAGCATGAACTGATACTTCCGAGGATCCAACAATCGAAAACGCTAAAAAACGTGACAACTTTTGGGTCTCATGTTTCGAGAATTTTTTAAGTCGATTATTTGGAACGACGTGTGATGAGCCGTCATTGTGGCCCGTGGAAATAATCTAAACTACCTACTAGTGTAGGGAAGTAAGGGTCGAATGCGCAGGGAGCTTGGAGTTTTATTAGGGTTAATATGCTAGTTAATTTTGTAAACTAAAAAAGAGAGTAAAGTGTTGAATTGATTGTTTGGCGAAGTGATTAAAACCAAATTAATTCTAAAGCAATGGCGTAGCAAATAATGAGTAATTAACAAATCAAATTGGATATATAACCATTTACGAATTCCTTACAACACAAGTTATTACTAATTGAACATAGTTGGATGGTCACGTAGACTTAACCAATTTCGCAATCATATTAATCAATAAATCTCGGTATAGCGCATGAAACATTCATTACTTGTCTTAATCTCTAAGCTATGGACTCGACACAAATAATAACACTACGATGAACTATATTGCTTTTACCAATCAAATCATTCATTCGTAATAACAATCACAACTACATCATTTGTGTATAATCAAATATCCAATGAACATAAATACATCAATACAAATACTAATGTCCAAAATAGTAAAACTTAGCTGTAGTTCCTCCTCAAATGATTATGAAGATTCTAGCCCTACATCATGTGTTCTTGACCAACAATGATAGAAATGCTTGGGCTTGTAAACGATGAAAGATCGACACTCCAATACTTCGTACTTGATCCGTGAATCGACCGCAGCAGGGCTCCGAGACTTGGAAAATGAATGACAGGAGCTCTCTATTTATAGAGGTTGAGGTCTCCAGGGTTTTGAACGAGAGAAAACGGCTCTTGGTTTTTTATGGCGCACGGACGCAGACTTTTGCGCAAGCCTGCGCCTGCCCCTGCGCTACGGGTACGCTAAGGTACGTTGGAACTGCTCTCTAGCTCTTAAACTCACTGTTTTGGTAGCGTAGGGCGGCATAGTCCTGCGCCCGTACCTGCACGTCTTGAGCCAAGTTTTCTCGAGATGCTTCTAAATGACTTCGTGACCCTGAAACACAAATATTGTGTAAAAGTACTAAAGTTATGAAGTAAAAGTGCAACTATAAGCCTTAAAGACTACCGAAAACATACAATAACGTAGTCTCATCAAATCTCCCCAACTTAACTCTTGATCGTCCCCGAACAAGCCTTAGAAGCAAATGTAACTATGTACCGACTGTATTAGCAATGTGTTGAGTAGGTCTAGGTTAAGTCAGCCTTCACAAAAATACATTAAAATTTTGAATGTAAGTTAAAGAACATTTTCAGTTAAAACACATCTTCTTAGAGTTTTTATAATGCATCTCAGTCTTGGAAATTACCCTCTTAGCTAAAGTTTACAAGTCTTAAAACACGTGGGTCTTTTGACCATCTTTTCCCTCTATGCATGTATACGACAATATATAACCTCTAATTATCATGCTTATATATATATATATATATATATATATATATATATATATATATATATATATATATATATATATATATATATATATATATATATATATATATATATATATTCTTTTTTACTCCAGTTCTTACCATGGCTTTTTAATTGGTCCATGTAGCGGGATTTGGGTCAATCACTCCCAAACCAGATGGTTTTAGGAGATTAGTGTTATGACGTATTTTGTACATATTTTTCCGTCTTATTTTGCCTCAGATTTGGGAATTGAATTTTTTAAATACGTCACTTATTTGATTACTTTTGTATTTTGCAGTTCAAAGGTTGCCAGATTGTCAAAAGAACGGATATTGGAGCAAAAATGCCAAATTCACGGTCTGAGCCAGACTTCTTTGATTTTAGGTTGACTTTGACTTGCAGCCCGGATCGCAGTCGTGCTTCCACGCAACTCCAGAATCGCTACCACGTTCATTATCGCGACCGCGATGGCCAAGCGCGACCGCGATCTCGAGAAAATATAAAAGTCCAGCTGCCGTTTCATATTTTTTAAGCTTATTTTAGACGAATTTTTTTACACACTTTAAGGTGCGATTAGTAGGTGTTAGATAGATTTTGACTTTTAGCTTAGATTTGGTTAGTTTAGTGAAGCATTCAGTTAGTGGAGTAGATTAAAGCATTCGGTTGCAGATTTATATCGTTTTCCATCCGGTTTTTTGGTACACTCTTTCCTATTTAACTTTCTGTCATGGTTATGTTTAGCATAAATTTCGTTTATTTTACTATTATTATCATGATTAGTGAGTAGTTTAGTTAAACACTTGCTTGGGTTACGTTTTTTATATGAATTAGTGGAGTATTTTGATGGTTTTGGTTGAAAATTGTTTGATTCATTGATGTATTTTTGATTCATACGATTAATATTGGTAAAATCAGTGTTATAGTTGATTTTCTAGCATTATTGTGATGATTGTTGTTGATTATAAATTCTGATTTTTATAAACTTAATCAAATTTATGTGATTTATTAGTTGGTTGTTAATTCTAGCATTATTGTGATTATGAGATAGTGGCTAATTAATAAATTGTGAAATCACTGTATGCAAATTAGTCCTTAGCAATATTGTGATTATAAGATTAGGTTCGAGATTGAGACTCTAGCGACTATGGGCACGCTTACCCATGATCTACGACATCTCCTGGGTTTGGTTGATCTTGACGCCGTAGAGGAGCATGAGATGGAGCCCCGTGGTGGCGAGGCAGAGCCTAAGGAGGCAGGCGCGGTATCTCTGAGTATTCCTTCACCCCCTCCCGTTATTTCCGCCCCCTTGCCTACCCAGCCTCCCCATTCTTCCACCACCCAGCCTTCCACATCCGCCTTGCCCCCCATCGTTTACCCTATGGGGATTGACGATTCTACTCCTATTACTCAGCGAGGTGTCCTTCTGGGACTCGTCGCTGATATGGATGAGTTGAATCGTTTTATCACCTCTACCATCCATCATCTCCCTCTCCCTCTCCCTCCCCGTCACCATCTCCTTCCCACCTCTTCCATTGTCTACGCCCCTACCACCACTATCCCCAACCCTGCCCAATTTCCCTCTAATTCTGACCCCATTCCCCCTCCTTTCCCGTATACTTTTCCTTCTTCTTCATTTCCCCTACCCTTCCTTTCGACACCCCTATTATCCCTACCACCGCCACCACCACCACAACCCAGCCTCACCGATCACCCACTCACTCTGAGGTTGCCATGTTTGAGCCCTTTCATCCAGATATGTTTATACAGTCTCCGCCTCCCATCACGTTGCTTCCAGCTCGCAGATCGTCCGCGGAGTCCTTCTCCCGAGCCTCAGTCGTCTCCTGAGCGCCGCCCGGTCCCCCGTTTGCGCATCATTCGTAGTCGAGAACCTCCTACAGCCAGGTAGCCTCCTCCTCCAGAGTAGTGATTATTAGCAACAGGGACATTTGTATATTTATTTTTTATTTGTATTTGTTGGCATGTACTTATTTACATTATCGCATTTTTTGTTATTTGAGATGTATATATTTCGCATTTTATCTTTGTTATTTCTGTGGTTACAGATGTATCTTGTGGTTGTTGTGGTTGTGATCAGTCGAGGCCGGACTGTGGCAGCGATGTTTGCTGGCAGTCAGTTGAGCTTCATCAGTCTAGATACGCCTGGCAGTATTCAGCAGTAGTTATTTTGTTATTATTTATCGCTCATTTACACATTTGTGCTTATTGTATGACGTTGATGAAACTGTCACTTTTAAGTGTGGGGTGGGGTGATAAAATTGGCATTTTTGAGTTTTGTCCGAAATTAGCCGGCTTTAGTGCATTTTATGCATTTGGATCCTATATTTAGCAAATTTTCAAATTTTTCTCTCATTATTGATGCGCGTTAGACTCTTTAGTAATATTGTTTTGTTTAGATTGCATGCGAGTCTAACATTGTGAGTTTGATGCTATTTGAACAATGAGAGACGTTTTGATGACATGTTGTGAATTTTTGAGCCGAAATATCATGATATGAACACATATTACCCTTATCATTCATTTCGTGAGAATTTGAGCCGTATAGCATCATTATAATGCTCATTTTCGTTTGATGTGTGTTTATGCCTGTGTTGACTAATAGAAGTAGAACTTGAATTTAAATACATGTCAAAATCACAATTTTTGAATATTTGGCACACATATAGAGGCAAATTTTTAGGATAACCCATTTTAGCTTTCTTTTGTTTATCTTTCACCATTTATTTCCCCCTAGTAGCCCCTTTGAGTCTTTTACCTTTCATTTCGGTGACAGCCACATTATGAGCCATTATAGCCTTTTTGCTTTCTTTTACCCTTATTCGGGATCTTATTTGAGAAGCAGCAGTAGCTTTGTATGTTTTTGGTTTATTTTAGTTTATTCTCTTCGTATTTGAGCGTTTATGCATGTATCAGCTGAGAGTTTTGAGAGTATGTTAGCTTTATGGTGCTCCCCGTTGCTTTTACATACGGTCTTTGTTTATCTAAATCGTTGAGTACCGATTCTAGTTATGCATAGGCAGTAGTTTTTGAGCGTCGGTCATGACAGTTGATATGGTTTTAGAATCCAAGAATATTATTATGAGAAAAGCAGAAAGAAAGAAAAAAAATAAAAAATATATATATAAAAAAAAGAAGAGAGAAAAAGAAAAAGAAAAGAAATAATGAAAAAGAAAAGAAAAGGAAATAATAAATTCCTTATCATTACGTTGATTCTTTATCAGTTATATAATTGAGGTTTGCTTCGGCTATGTATATATATAGTTAGATTTTAGTTTTATTTTTGTTATTCTTGGCTTGTTATGCACATTTTTGTTATTTCTAGTTTTGTTTAGCTGATGTTTCTTTATCAGATCGAATTCGTTTCTTTTGTTTTCTCCCACTTTTTCCCATATTATCCACACCCTTAGCCATAGCCACCTTACATCCCATAAGTCCTTTATGTGTTGAGTTTTCATTACACGTGATGGAGACGTGATTTACTTTCAAGCCTATGCTTATATTGTTGACATGTTTGGCACCGAGTGGATGTTTGTGCACATATACACATTAGCCTATGCACGTATGAGTGTTGAGTGAAATCTTGGTTTAGATAGCTCTTTCTTACGATTGTTAGTTTCAATTGCATTCTTTTACGGATCTTTATTGCTTTAGAGTCTATAGGCGCGATATAATTGAGAGAGGTATTTGAGATGATTCTTAGCTTAGGATATTTTTGTGCAGTTTTGCTTGAGGATAAGCAACGCTCAAGTGTGGGGTTATTGTTATGACGTATTTTGTAAATATTTTTCCGTTTTATTTTGCATCGGATTTGGGTAATTTTTGCCTTGAATTGTTTAAATATAACACTTATTTGATTACTTTTGTATTTTGCAGTTCGAAGGTTGCTAGATTGTCATAAGAACGGATATTGGAGCAAAAGCGCCAAATTTACGGTCTGAGTCGGCCTTCATTGATTTTGGGTTGACTTTGACTTGCCGCGATCCGCGCTTCCACACGACTCCAGGATCGCTACCACGTTCATTATCGCGACCGCGATGGTTAAGAGCGGCCGCGATCTCGAGAAAATATAAAAGTCCAACTGCCGTTTCATATTTTTTAAGCTTATTTTAGACGAACTTTCACACACTTTAAGGTGCGATTATTAGGTGTTAGATAGATTTCGATTTTTAGCTTAGATTTGGTTAGTTTAGTGAAGCATTCGATTAGTGGAGTAGAATAAAGCATTCGGTTGCGGGTTTATCTCGTTTTTCATCCGGTTTTTGGTACACTCTTTCCTATTTAACTTTCTCTCATGGTTATGTTTAGCATAGATTTCGTTTATTTTACTATTGTTATCATGATTAGTGAGTAGTTTAGTTAAAAACTTGCTTGGGTTACGTTTTTATATGGATTAGTGGAGTATTTTGATGGTTTTGGTTGAAAATTGTTTGATTCATTGATGTATTTTTTATTCTTACGATTAATATTGGTAAAATCAGTGTTATAGTTGATTTTCTAGCATTATTGTGATGATGATTGTTGATTATAAATTCTGATTTTTATAAACTTAATCAAATTTATGTGATTTATTAGTTAGTTGTTAATTCTAGCATTATTGTGATTATGAGATAGTGGCTAATTAATAAATTGTGAAATCATTGAATGCAAATTAGTGCTTAGCAATATTGTTATTATAGGATTAGTTTAATCTTTGACTTCCTTAGACTTGATTATTTTTATCCGGCTAAATTGAATGTTTAAAGATAATTCCGAGCGCTTAACGTGTAGACAGATTTAATCTCTAAAAGCTAGATTTAGTTGACTTAATTAATTGTAAAAGACATTTTCTGCTGATTTTAAGAGACTGGGGAATACTGGAGGACTCCGTACTTGATTTTCTGAAATTAATAAAACGTGTCCATGAATCGGTTTACATCAGAGTTTCAAATTCTTGAACTTTAAAGATCAAAACAGTTGGATTTAATTCTAACTTACTTGTCTTTGACCAAAAACATCCCAAGTGTTTTTACACCTTTTTACTCCATTAATCCTAAAAGACGTATCCAAGTGAATGTTGCTTTTAATATATCTGATATTTTCCTGTTTTAGTTTGATATCTTATCTTCTTAATTAATCATCTAGATAGTTTAAATATATAGGGTTAGAATCATTCTCATCCTTTTTAAATGGCTAGATATAAGTGACCATCCGAGTATCGGTATCTCGATTCCTATTGTCGTTTCCCGTGATCGATAAATCCCGAGGTCAGCTTCAAGGTGTACTATTTATGACTCGTACACTGTCAGTGGTATTTGGTATAACTTAGGCTTTCTTCAATCTTATGATTTTCATAGCCAAATCCGCTTAGATCAATTAGGCATGAATGATACCTCGTAGGACTTAATTTCCCAAACCAACTAGGCTACCCTCAAATGTTTAGCATTTTGTATGTTAGTGAAAATGTTACCGATAATGTACTGCATTTTGTAAGTATAATATGATTTGGTTAATTAGCGAAATGTTTGCGATAACGTGTTTACAAGTTGATATGTTAGTGAAAATGTGTTTCGTAAGTATAATGTGATTTGGTAATGAATTTACACATATGTGTACATATGTACACATCATATGTATGAAATTTACAGGTTGACATGTATGGAATTTATAATTATGTAAATTCTGGATTATTTTAAAAAAACAAAAAACAAAAAAAATATATGTGTGTTTAGCGACAACAATTCGTCACAAAACACTAACAAAAAACAAATCAAGTTCAATTATATATCATTGCTAAAAAATGAACGTCGTCGCAAGAGTTGTTGCAACAGTGTGTCGTCGCCTTTTTCATCACTAGAGACGATATATTGAGTGGCGATAACTTTTGTTTGCAAACAACTGTTATCGCAGAAGGAAATATAGCGACTACAAATGTCATCGCAAAAGGTGATTTCTTGTAGTGACTAGTCGTAGTCAATGCCACATTGTTGTCACGAGGACCTGCGTAGCCACGACCCACAAGAAATCTAAGATTTTTCGAAATCAGTGTGATGGTCGGTAAGGGAGGCCTGTCGTGGTCATGAGGATAGAATGATCAGATTAAAGGGGCAAGAAATTAATAGTAGACTATTATAAATTGATCCCAGGAACTACTATCCGAAAACTGAGCAACATAATTGGAGGCCGAGACCTTGTTTAATAGTGATTTGCAAAAACCGAACTTGCGAGCATTGTGAGTAACCCATTAACCTCATGAATGATTTATGTGACATATCTTTTGATGCCTCGTTTACTTGTTCATGCCAAGCCATTAATTGTATGTCATTTATATAGTATATTTCATTCGAATTTCCATGCATCATATTATGATATCGTATCATGCGACTTACAATGCTACTCTGTGTGGCAGAGGTTAAGTTGTTGTCTCGATATGGGTTTCTAAGATTAGAATAGAGTCTCAAAGGGGAAATACCGAGACTCACATGATGTCTCAAGGGGGAAATACCAAAACTCATGCATCGACGAGGGCTGTTGATGCTTAGGTGTTTCATGGAGGGATTCCAGAACTTGCATTCGTCGGGAAACCGACACTTTCATTTCTTAAATTGTTGTGTGTCTTCATGCACATATATATGTTGTTTATGTTTAAACCTGTTACTCTCTAGGCATGGGCTTGACTCATGTAAACGTTTTTGGTTGTCGGGTTCATGCTGGACCATGAATTGACCCATTTTGTGTAGGGACTATTAGAAAATAATGGAATCAATCACGGCTTTTAGAATAGAGTCTCAAAGGGGAAATACCGAGACACATGATGTCTCAAGGGGGAAATACCAAAACTCATGCATCGACGAGGGCTGTTGATGCTTAGGTGTTTCGAGGAGGGATTCCAGAACTTGCATTCATCGGGAAACCGACACTTTCATTTCTTAAATAGTTGTGTGTCTTCATGCACATATGTTGTCTATGTTTAAACCTGTTACTCTCTAGGCCGGCATGGGCTTGACTCATGTAAGGTTTTTTGGTTGTCGGGTTCATGCTGGACCATGAATTGACCCATTTTGTGTAGGGACTGTTAGAAAATAATGGAAATTAATCACGGATTTTTTTAATCGTGTATGTTCACTTTCCAATAACAAACAATTTACCCTAACGAGTATCTAATTTTTGTTACGAGATAATACAAAAGAAAATGCACGATAGTCTGTGATTGATAATTTCGTTTGTATTTAAAAAATGCTTCCCATACGAAATTCAGTGGATAGGATAAGATCGGTTAACTTCCATATCAACCACCAAAGCAGTGGAAACCGACAAGCATCAAAAGCAAGGGAAGCAGAACAAGATGAGCAGTAGCAAGAAAACCTTCATAGTGAAAAATATAGCAACTCCAAGCTGTTAAGCTCCAAGCATAAAGACACTAAAGTTGTTAAGCTTTAACATGCTTAAACAAAGTTAATCCACTAAACCACTTCACAAATTCGTATTTGTTTCGGAGCGGCTCCACCATGATCTCTGTCCATTGACCAGTCAATGGAATCCCGCCAGGAGCTCTGCTCTTGGACCTATTTAGGGGCGCAGTCCTTAGGACCCTCAAAGGCTGGGCTGTGCCTCCTTGCCCCGTGCTTTAACGCCGAGTCTTCACCTTGACTAGATTTATGCAAGTAGGTGTGTACTCGTTATAGTTCCAACCAAAATCAATTAATCAAATCAATGAATTGCACTAAAATTATAATGGGGACCCCACCATTTATGAAATTACTACAGTAACATAATTTTAATACATTTATTACAAATATATATGTACTGAATTTGAAAAAAAAAAAGAAGATAAAATACATCTGCAAATTATGGAGATGATCTTTTTTTGGTATAGGAATTACTACCGTAGACATACATTAATACCATTGATGTATCAGTATTGTCCGTCAACAATGATCTTCAGCTCAAAGTTTCCTTGAGCATGTTGTTCTTTTTGAATTGTGTCAAGGGATTTGACAACAGATTCTTTACAAGCGAATAAGTTGATAAGCTCAAGCGTTGGGATGTTCCCAATATCTGATGGAATCCGTTCTAAAAGATTGCAGTTGTCCAGCACTAATTGCTTGAGACATGGGAAGTTGATACTACAGGACTCCCACTGTTTGATTCCCAATTGGGACAGTTTCAAGAATTTTAGCCGTTGAAACTGGTGCTCACCAACATCCCACAAGGGTCCCACAAAGGCATTGGATAGTAATTTGAGAACCTCAAGGTTAGGTAAAGACTGAATTATTGATATGTCACACCAAGGAAGATGACAATTTCTTAACGCAAGTGCTTTAATTTCAACGAAGCAGGAAACATTATTTGATTCCTTTGAAATTTCAGTTCACTTCTGGGAAAAATTTCTCTAACAAAAAGTGTTGTCCTTAACTTCAATTCTTCAAGGAAAGTGAGTGATTTGAAGTCATATTCCATATCTTGTTGAATCAAACATGAAAGCTTCTTTATACTAGGAAAACACTTCTCCAAACTTTCTATCCCATCTCCTAACTCCACTCTGGAAATCGTCTGCAAATTCATTGGTTTCTGAATTCGAGGAAACAAAATAACACTGCCACAACAAAAATGCCTTAGATTCACCAAGTTTGATATGCTATTTGGCAACTCGAAAATGTTAAAAATGCTGCTAGAACCTCTTCTAACAATGAGGGTTTGAAGGCTCCATAGACTGCATATGGAGGATGGGAAATCTCCATTATATGAAAAGGAAAGGTACCTTAAGTGAACTAACAGGGATATCTCATTGGGGAAATAATCCAGTTCCCCATTTTGTAGATTCAACACCATTAAAAGTATCCAAACTTGGGACCACTTACTAATAAGTTTCCTTGTGTCCAAGCTGTAATTAATGATAGATTAATCGTGATTGTTAGACTAATATGTAATTTAGATTAGTCAATGTATTATTATTGTAATTAGTGAAAGTTTAGGGACTAGAATAGCAATTAGTTAAACCGAAAGGGTGTGTCTCTTCGTGAATAGACACAACTATTCGAATAGGTTCCATGAAAGGTTGCGTCCTTTCAAACGCACCTCTTAGTAGTTTATAAATAGGAACCTTAATCAAAATTTGTAAGTGTGAATTCGATATTATGTTAATAAAGATCAAGTTTTGATTATTCGATCCTGTGCATTTTTGTTTATCAAATAGATCCCCTTTCCCAACATTTGGTATCAGAGCGCACGGTTCAAATCAAACCGGATTTCATCATTTGCCATTTATCGTTTATTAGCAAATCGCGAATTACAGCAGAAGGTGATTCAGTGAAGAATCATCATTGATACAACAGGCGGCAGAACATTAAAGTGTTCTATAAACGACCGGCACCAATTCATCAATTTTTCCCTGATTTCATTTCTAATTGAAATCAAAATTATCCAACACTAGGCAATCCATAAGAAACGAAGGCAACAAAATTCAAAGGCCACGGATTTTTCAGAAAAAACAATAAGCCCCTATCGACAAATTACATACTGTAAACCCTAGAAAATTTATAGTTTCATACTGAATCGAAGGCAACAAGAATCAGAAAGATAGAACCTGATTCGAGAAGGCACCACCGTAGAAATTTCCACAGAAATAGTGCCATCACCATAGGAGAAAACCCACGAGCAGAACCACCATCACAGAATCACCGCCGCAAGATTAAACCCACGATAAGAAAACATTACCGTAGGAGAAACCCACGGACAGAATCCATCACCGCAGTAACATCATCGTAGGAGAAACCCACGGACGAAAACCACCGACGCAGAACCACCATCAACGCAGAACCATCACCGTAGAACCACCAATCGCTACCATCAAATAGAGGCAACGATTAGGGTTCTTATATTTTGCCCAAATCAGAAACATAACCACCGATTCAAAGATTAACCGTCAGATAAAAGAAATCAGAAATTAGGGTACACCGATTCAGAAAAGGGTTGCAACGATTCAACGAGAAGAAGAGACGTCGATTGACAATAGGGAAACACACAGGTTGAAAAGAAAAGTAACTCAGAAACGTTTCAAAGTGCAGAGCAAAGCCGAAGGGTCCAGTGAGAAGGAGCCCCAAATACCATACGGATTGCATTCAAAGATCCATAACAGGATCCATACAAACAAGTCAGCCCAACAAAAAAGGTTAGGTATTCTTTTAAAATACCTTATTTTAATTTTATTAGTAGAAAATAAAATTAAATAAAACCTTAATTTAATTTTATTATAGCGTAACTTATAATAAATTTAGGTTTCAGAAAATAAATTACAACGTAACTTATAATTTATTATTGATTTTAAAATTTTATAACATAATTTATAAAGTTTTAAATAGTGATACTTATAAAAATTAAACGCGCGAAGTATTACTGCTCTTTGATATAAGTTTTAATTTTTAAAATTTATAGTTTTTCTTTAAAATTTAATTCTGTCATTTAATTTTAATTAGTGACAAAATTTCATTTTAGTTCATTTTTATAATTCGGCCAATTATAATTTTGAATTAAATAAGAAAAACAGATAAAGAGTCAAATTAAAATTTTAGACTTAAGAAATAAGCGTGAAATTTGAAACCAGAAAATTTAGACTTGAAAATCTAAATTATTATAGAAAGAATTTTATAATAGAATTTATAAAATTCCATTTTAGACATAGGTGACAAATCAGGACAAGATAACAACAGAAAGGAGATAGGAATAGTATCTCACTTTACCTGTCCTATGTTAAAGACAACCAATTACACAATGTGGGCAATTAGAATGCAAGCAATTTTAGAAGCCAATGAATTGTGGGAAATGATTGAACCACAAGAAACAACTGAGGAAGATACTAAGAAGGATAAAACGGCAATCGCCTATATTTATCAAGCACTTTCAGAAGACCAGTTGTTATTTATCTCAAAATTTAAGACCGAAAAAGAAGTTTGGGATACATTAAAGACAAGACACATAGGAGTAGATCGTGTTGAGCAAGCTAGGTTACAAACACTCAAGACAAAATTTGAGATGTCATATATATGAAAGAAAATGAGACAGTAGACTCTTTCATCATGAAGATGACTAGTCTTACTAATAAGGCAGCTAGCCTAGGGTTAACATATGAAGACCCTGTACTCGTTAGAAAATTATTGAACGCAGTACCAGATAAGTTTCTACAAATAGTTGCATCTATAGAACAATACTCAGACCTAGACAAAATGAAATTAGATGAAGCTGTTGGCAGACTAAAAACTTTTGAAGAGAGACTGAAACTCAAAAGAGATAAGCATGTTGATAGTCAAGAAAGCTTAATGTTCACACAACATGTAGGTAGAGGTCAACACTTTAGAGGACGTGGTAGAAATAGATTTAACCACTCACGAGGTAGAGGTAATAATCGATTCAGATCAGCCAGAAAGAATCATGAACCCTCACAAAGTAATTTCAAGAAAGAATACAATAGCAACACAAAGAAATTTACTCCTGACTTAAGTAAAGTTCAATGCTATAAATGTAAGAAGAATGGACATTATGCATCCAAATGTCCACAGATAGGTCATAATTCAGAACAGTCACACCTGATAGAAGAAGACCTAGAACCAACATTGCTTATGGCAACCATAGAAGAACACCAACAAATTTTATTAAATGAAGAAAACTTAGAGCCAAGAAGGTACCTATAAACAATGAAGATACATGGTTCTTAGATAATGGAGCTAGTAACCATATGACAGGATTTAAGAGTCATTTCAACGAACTTAATGAAATGATTACCGGAAAAGTACGATTCAGAGACGGGTCGTACATAGATATCAAAGGGAAAGGATCTATACTCTTAGAATGTAAGAATATGGAACAAAGAATAATATCACAAGTATATTATATACCGAACCTTACTAGCAATATATTGAGTTTAGGACAACTCACAGAAAACGGATGCAGAGTAGTAATGGAAAGAAACTTACTACACTTATACGATTCAAGTAACAAAATACTCTTGAGAGTAAAAAGATCAAAGAATCGTTTATACAAAGCAGACCTAAGATTAGGAAAGCCTGTATGCCTATTAAGCAACTTGCAAGATGAAGCATGGCTTTGGCATGCAAGATTAGGCCACTTGAACTTTAATTCTTTAAAGTCAATGGCATCAAAGAACTTAGTTCAAGGAATACCCAATATTAAGAATAAGACAAGTATATGTGATATATGCTTAAAGGGAAAACATATTAGAACTTCATTTCCACAACAAACCCTGGTAAGATCAAAAATACCATTAGAGTTAGTCTATGGAGATTTATGTGGTCCTATATCACCACCTACACCATCAGGAAAAAGATATATATTTTTACTAGTAGATGACTACTCAAGATATATGTGGGAATATTTTCTAAGTTCAAAAGATGAAGCACTTGAATTCTTCAAGGAATTCAAATCAAGGGTAGAAAATGAATACAGAACTAAGTTGAAGATTTTTAGAACAGATAGAGGAGGGGAATTCACTTCAGGTGATTTCTTAAAATACTGTAAAGATAATGGCATATTAGGACAGTTAACTGCACCATACTCACCACAACAGAATGGAGTTGTTGAACATAGAAATAGAACTATACTTTCAACAACAAGATGTATGATGATATCAACAAACATGCCCCAGAATTTCTGGGCAGAAGCAGTTAGACATGCCATATATATCCTAAATTGTACACCTACTAAGTCTTTAGAAGATATTACTCCATATGAAGCCATAAAGGGAAGGAAACCAGACCTAACACACCTTAGGATTTATGGTTGCATAGCATATGCAAAAGTACCTTCTCAACACTTAACTAAGCTAGATGATAGAAGCAAACAAATGATATACCTTGGAACAGAACCTGGATCAAAAACATATCGCTTGTTTAATCCAGAAACAAAGAAGATTTGTGTAAGTAGGGATGTAAAGTTTAAAGAAGATGAAACATGGAATTGGGAGGAATACACAAAGGAATTTGATTCAGAAGAACCTGAGTGGAGTGATTTTATTGTTGAAACCCAACAAGTCATAGAACCAGAAATTCAACCAGAAAATATCCCTCACACTCAAAATGAAACAACCTCACCAACCAACTCACCGAGATCATATTCACCAGATAGAAATAATGAAACTCACACCCCTCAACAAACCATTACACCTATACATCGCCCAGATACAACATCATCTTCAGATTCAAGAATAGATCATGCACCTATAAAAGGATACAGACCTTTAGACTCAAGGATTGATCATGTACCTATAAGAGGATACAGACCTTTAAGTGATATATATGAAGAGTTATTATTAATTGAAGATGAACCTAGAAACTACAAGGAAGCAGCATTAGATAACAAATGGATTGAAGCTATGAAGGCAAAGATTGATTCTATCACCAAGAACAATACATGGAGATTAACCACTTTACCTAGGAATCATAAAGCAATAGGCTTAAAGTGGGTATTTAAGACAAAGAGAAATGCCAATGGAGAAATAGTTAAACACAAGGCAAGATTAGTAGCGAAAGGATACATACAGGAACATGGCATAGACTTGAAGAAGTCTTTGCACCTGTAGCCAGAATTGAGACAATACGACTGATATTAGCATTAGGAGCTTACAATAAATGGGAAGTACACCATTTAGATGTAAAACCAGCATTTTTACAAGGAGATTTACAAGAGGAAGTATATGTTTCACAACCAGAAGGTTTTATACAACCAAGACATGAAGGCAAGGTTTATAAACTCGCTAAAGCTCTATACGGTCTAAGACAAGCACCACGAGCATGGTACACAAAGCTAGATAAGACCCTGAAAGAGTTAGATTTTAGCAAGTGTGCGTTAGAACAAGCTGTTTACACAAGAATAACCAAGTCATCAACACTATTGATAGGAGTATATGTAGATGACTTGATAATCACTGGAACACCAAGACAAGAGATAGATTTATTCAAAGATCAGAACAAGGATAAGTTTGAGATGAGTCATCTCGGCTTATTAGCATATTATTTAGGAATTGAAGTTATGCAAAGTTATAGCAAGATTTCAATAAAGCAGACAGCCTACGCAAATAAGATACTCAAAGATGCAGGAATGTTAGACTGCAATGATGCGAAAATACCTATGGAACATGGACTCAAATTAACAAACCTTACAGAAGGAACTTATGTAGATGCTACAGAATATCGAAGCAAAATCGGATGTTAACGATACTTACTACATACTAGACCCGACTTAAGTTACTCAGTTGGTTTACTTAGTCGTTTTATGCAAGAGCCTCAAGAGCAACATATGAAAGCTATCAAGCAAATTTTAAGGTACATCAAAGGAACTAAAGATTACGGAATATCTTATGAATACAAAGGAGGAAACAACATAGAAGGATATAGTGACAGCAGTTATGGTATTAATACACAAGAAGGAAAAGGAACAACAGGAATAGTTTTCTACTTTGGAAACTCACCAATTAGCTGGAGTACAGAGAAACAAGGAACAATAGCATTATCATCATGTGAATCAGAGTTTAGTGCAGCAACAGCAGCAGCAACTCAAGCAATATGGTTAAAAAGATTACTTAGCAAGATTACAAATACTGAAGAACAGAAGATCAAGATTTATATTGATAACAAGTCAGTAATAGCCTTAATGAAGAATCCAGTATTTCATGGAAGAAGCAAACATATTGACACCAAGTACCATTTCATCAGAGAATGTGTTGAAAGAGAAGATTTGATAGTCGAGCACATCAACGGAGAAAAACAAAGAGCAGACATACTTACAAAAGCACTACCAAGAATCAAGTTCGTCACAATGAGACAACTACTTGGAGTTGAAGACTTATCAAGCAACAATCAAGATTAAGGGGGAGAATGATAGATTAATCGTGATTGTTAGACTAATATGTAATTTAGATTAGTCAATGTATTATTATTGTAATTAGTGAAAGTTTAGGGACTAGAATAGTAATTAGTTAAACCGAAAGGGTGTGTCTCTTCGTGAATAGACACAACTATTCGAATAGGTTCCATGAAAGGTTGCGTCCTTTCAAACGCACCTCTTAGTAGTTTATAAATAGGAACCTTAATAAAAATTTGTAAGTGTGAATTCGATGTTATGTTAATAAAGATCAAGTTTTGATTATTTGATCCTGTGCATTTTTGTTTATCAAATAGATCCCCTTTCCCAACAATTAACACAAAAAAACGATCGAATTGTTGGGATGTTTGAGGTGCTGATGTTGTGCTCTATAAATATGCGTCGTTGCTTATATTCAGATTCCAAACGCATTGTTTGAGGAAAAAAGTTTTCTTTAGTTGCTATTTCCAAGCAGAGCTCCCTCAAAAGATCGTGGACATAAATAGTTTTGATGCCACCATTGGACTTTCTATCCACAACAACTACAAGATTTCGGTCGACTAGTTCCATCATGCAATCCTCTGCAATTTTCTCTATACTTCGTTGTCCATCTTCATGTATAAAACCCTCAGCCATCCATAACCAGATCAAACGTTTTACTCAAAACTTAAAGTCTTCTGGAAAACCTCCTAAATAAAGAAAACAGTCTCTCAAGTGACCAGGTAAATGATCAACACTCAAAGCCAAGGTTTCTATGTACCTAGGCTGGTCCTTGACAATGTACGAACTCACACTTTGACCAATTCTTTCCCATGATTCTTTACTTATTGTTTCTTTTAGTAGAAGTCCTGCTACAACAACCAAAGTGAGTGGTAATCCATGACAGTTTTTGGCTATTTGCATGCCATGGTCGATCAACGATTTGGGGCAATCATCACCATGGAACACCTTCTTACACAGTAGCTCCCAACTTTCTCTTTTGTTTAAGTATTCTAACTTATGAATGAAACCATTTGATTTTGCCTACAAAGCAACTCCTTTTAGGCGACTGGTGAGCAGAATTCGGCTCTGGGTGTGATTGTTGGGGAGAAGCAGTTTCAGGTCATCCCAAGCCTTTATGTTCCAGATATCATCTATGACAATCAAATATCTCTTGCCCATAAGCCTTTTGTGCAACATTTCACGAAGTCGATAGTAAGTACCTCCTGCGTTGTCTAGTTTATTGCCAATGGATTCCAGAATTTTAATCAACAAATCCCGTTTTTCATACGTTTGAGAAACAGTGACCCACCCACGTACATGGAAATGATACATAAGGAATGGCTCATTAAATACTTTGGCAGCAAGTGTAGTCTTAATTACCTATTCCTCCCATACCAACAATTGAGACCACGTCTAGCTGCTTTTGATCTTCAACAAGTTTGTCCCGTATCAGCTCCACATGACAATCAAATCCCACATCATCTTTCAATACTTTCATTCCTAAAGGATTTCTGTCGCATGAATTCGAATTCGCAGAAGCAATAGCAGATTGTGTATCTACGCATTCAGTTGATGGAGAGGAATCCATCTTCATGTTATCATTGATCAAAGTCATGAACTCCTTCTTGACAGACTTGATTGATCTCATAGCATCTTCAAGATTCAGAGAGTCTTTATTTCCAAGATTGATGTTGTACACAAAGAGATCGATGATGTCGTGTGCGTCTTGTGCAGCATCTTCGAATCTTTTCTCCGGATCTTTCACTTGTTGAAGCTCATCGTCGATTGAGGGTTTGGATCATGGAGCCAAGCTCTTCAGAAAGCAGTTGGAATTGAGGCCTTTTGGATAAAACTGATGGGTGGTTGCTGATGCTTGGATTATAGTTATAGGTAATCAGCTGCTTCAATTTCTCCATGAACAATCCCAGGCTGGTGTATCTCATCTTGTCTTTCTTTCTGATAAATTTGATAGGTAGCTTTTGCTCTCTGAAAACGATAAGAGGAATATGATTGAGAGCGTAACAAAGTTGACCTCTGAGTATTGGTTGACTATTAGTATGTCACTTTTAAGATATTTGTAAATTATAAATTATAGAAAATTTGAAAGGGTAAGGGGAATCTCTATATCATTAACTATTCATGTCAACGTACAACTCTGATTTTCTCTTTTTATCCGTTTCATCTTTGTGTACCACCTAAACAATAAAAATCACTAGTAGAAAAAACATAATAAAGCCCGGTTAAAAAGGAAATATAGTCGGGTTATTCAACCTAGCTTGACTGGGGATGACTTTATTTTGAACCTAAATAAAGCCGGGTTATTTAACAAGGTCAGATTCTCAATAAAACCCGGTTTGTTACTAAATAAAGCTCTGCAAATACTTAAATAAAGCTAGGTTTATTATTAAATAACCGGGTCCAATTAAAATAAAGTTTTGAAAAATACTTACATATATCCCGGTTACCTGGTCAAAAAAGTATATATTTTTTAAAAGTTTTTTTCTTTAATCTATTTTTAGCATAAAGCTTCATTTAGTAATAACTTGTGTTTCCTAATACGCACTACAAGAATTATACCCTTTAGCGGAGACACCCTTTAGCAGCGACACGGGAATTAGCAGCGACAACCAAAAAAGCGGAGCCGATGTCGTCGCTAAAGGCTTTAGCAGCAACACTGTGTCGCCGCTAATACCCAAAAAAAACGCGCCCAATGTGCCGCCTCTTTTCACCCCTTTCCACCCTCTTTTCTTCACTTTTCACCTACTTCTTCCTTCTTCTTCTCCAAGCGATTTTCCTTCCTCCAGCCTCCTCAGGTAACGATTTTCTAAGCTTTTCTTTGTGTTTTGTGTATTTTTTGGGTATTGATGTGTTTGGTGTCTCAGATCTCATCTCTCTCGCTCTCTCGCCGCCCTCTCGCCGCCGGCTCTCTCTCTCGCCGCCGCCTCTCTCTCTCTGTGCAAGGTACGTATTTTGTAATGTATTAAGTTAGTGTGTGTATTTGTATGTATTTTGAGTGTTAGTGTGTGTTTTTAATTTGTATGTATTTTGTGTATTAGTGTTAGTGTTTGTATGTTTATGTATTTTGAGTGTTAAAATGTGTATTTGTTTGTCTTTTGTGTATTTATTATATTAATGTATGTATTTGTGTGTATTTGTTTTTGGATAAAAGTTTTAGATTGATCAAAATTTGGTTTTTATTTTTATGGATTTGTAAAACTTATTTGTAGTTTGTTTAAATTATTTTCTTGGAAAAAAGTTTTAGATTTATCAAAATTAGGTTTTTTAAGTATTTGTTAAAATATTTTTAGAATTATTGTGTTTTTCATAAGTATTTATAAACGTTTTATATGTATTTAGTATATTATTGTGTGTGTATTTATATGTATTTTGTGTATTAGTGTGTGTATTTATATGTGTTTTATATATTAGTGTGTGTATTAGTATATTTGTTTTTTTTTATATAATTATATTATCGTTATTTATTTTAAGATGCAATTATATGTTTGTAGATTTATTGTGTAATTATTTGTATAAAAGTTTGTACATTTGTTGTGTAATCATAAATTTATTAATTTAGTTGTGTTTGTTGATTTAAATATTTTTAAGATAAAAGTTGTAGATTTATTAAAATTAGGTTAAATTATTTGTATTTGGTAAACATATTTGTAGATTTATTGTGTAATTAAATATTCATAAATTTGTCAATTGTTTATAAATTATTTAAAGATTTTATTGCATAAGTATCCACACATGTCTGTCCGAAATTGATTTAGTAATTAAAGAATATATACTCTTAAATAGTGAAATGTGTTAGGTGTGTGTTTGAGCTTAAAATACATGCCCGTCCGAAATTGATTTAGTAATTAATTTCGGACTGTCCCCGTTTTGGGACTGCTTTTTGAATACCTTATCTCATTTAGGATGTGAATGTGTACTACATGATTGTTTGTTTAAGAATGATTCAGTTGTCATTTTCTCTTTGCTTCTCGGGTATATATACTTTTATATATACTTGAGAGCTAAGGGGAAATGCTGCCGAATTTTTCTTAAACAAACAATCGTGTAATGTGCATTCACATATGAGGTAAGGTATTCGAAAAGTGGGTTTAGAAGCCTACCCGTGTAAATACTTTATCCGTGTTTGATTTTTAAACTCATTTCGAGGTTGCTTTTCGAATCGTCGAATTTTAAATCTCGTAGAGTAAACCTTAAACTCTAACTTATGTTTCAGTTGCATAATGTCTATCGATAAAACCTGGACTACTATTGAAAACCGTAATTCTCCTGAGTTCCAACAAGGACTCGAATCTTTTGTTGAGAGATGCAAAGCACATGTCGACGATAGAGGTCAAATTAGATGCCCGTGTAGAAAATGTGGGAACAATAAGTTCACAAGAATTTCGATAATGAGATCTCATATACATATAAATGGTTTCTTTCGATCTTATATTACATGGGTCTATCATGGTGAAAGTAGAATTCCGCCTCCGGTTGTAGATGACGTACCTCCAACTAACGAGATGGCTAGTGTTATCGACGACATTATGGGCGAGTCCAGGGGGAACGATACTAACCACGAAGAAGGGAACTCAGATACAGAGGACATGAGTGTTGATGAATGATTTCTTAACTTGTTAGAAGAAGTCAATGCCGAATTATATCCTGGCTGTACTTGGTTTTCTTCCCTCGACTTTTTAGCAAAACTAATGAATGTCAAGGTGAACAACAAATGGACTAATAGTTCGTTTGATCAACTCCTTGCATTGTTGCAATCTGCATTTCCGAAAGAAAATAGGGTTCCCACAACACATTATGTAGCTAAAAAGAAATTACAAAAGATTGGTTTGGGTTATGAGTCGATACACGTGTGCAAAAACGATTATTTTCTTTTCTGGAAAGAAGATAAATCGTTACAGTCTTGTCCTGTTTGTAATGAGAGTCATTGGGTTGATAAAGACACAAAGGGTAAGCTGGTACCTCACAAAGTGTTACGATACTTTCCTTTGACCCCCAGACTACAACGTTTGTATTGTTCAAAATACACGACAAAAAATATGATTTGGCACAGTACCGGACGATTAGAAGAAGGTATGATGCGTCATCCCGTTGATGGATCTTCATGGAAAGAATTTGACATAAAGTACCCTGACTTTGCGAGAGAACCTCGAAATGTACGTCTAGGACTCGCAGCTGATGGTTTTAATCCATTTGGTAACATGAGTTCGACTTACAGCACGTGGCCGGTTGTACTCACCACATACAATCTGCCACCATGGCTATGTATGAAAGAGTCATCATTTATGTTGTCTTTGTTGATTCCCGGTCCTAAATCACCCGGAAAAGAGATGGATGTTTTCCTTAGGCCGTTGGTGGAAGAGCTTAAACAGTTGTGGTACACAGGCGTATGTACTAAAGATGTAATGACAAACACATCCTTTAACATGAAAGCGGTGTTGTTATGGACAATAAACGATTTTCCAGCTCGTAGTAGTCTATCGGGTTGGAGCGGACAAGGGTACAAAGCATGTCCGACTTGCAATGAAGACACTCCTTCATGTCGTGTAACAAATAAAACAACATATGTTGGTCATCGCCGATTCTTAGATCCTAATCACCCATGGAAAACGAGTTTGGAGTTCAACGGGCAACACGAGTCAAGAGCCGCTCCGAGGCAGCTTAATAATGATGAAATAGCAGCTCAATTAGATCGTCTTCCAACTCGTACACCGGGAAAACATCCCGACTTTGGAGGTGTTAAGAGAAAACGTGAGGTTTTTGAATTGAACTGGACTAAACGAAGTATATTCTTTGAACTCGAGTATTGGTCTTCTCTTCAGTTGAAGCACAACTTAGATGTCATTGGTCTTTTCTTTGAACTGGACTAAACGAAGTATATTTTTGATTATATTGAAAATGATCCGGATGAGAATGATTCCGATTGAAACACTTTATGTGTAATAACATTTGACTCATTGTAATATTAAGTTTTATATTTTGTTCGTCTAATTAAAATGCACTGTGTATTTTGTTTAGTATTTGTCTATTCTATATATTTTAAGTTTTCAGGATATGGCATTTATATGGTTCATTGTGCTATACTTGATGGCCGATGTCATGGGACGAGGCCATGATGGTGATGGCCGTGAGGATCCACCACCTCCTGGTGGTCGAGGTCGCGGTGTTCATGAGATGGAAGGTAATGTTATTTATTTGTTATATTTATTTAATTATGATTTATCATGCCTAATATTCTTTTAAATGTAATTGCAGTAGTGCCAGTCCGTCGAAGAGGCCGGGCAAAAAATTTGAATCTGATGTCCACATGGGAAAGCAATGGGAGACAACCGTTGCCGTTACCGTTTGATGATGCTACAGCTACGACGGTTGGCACTATACATGACCTATTTATACGCGAGGCTGCCGGATACATGTGGCGGGATATCCCTTTGGATAGGGAGTCGTGGAAAAAAGTTTCTCTCGCCGAGAAGCATGCTATGTATGAGCAACTTCGGGTAAATTATTTATTTAAGTGTAAATCTTATCTTTATCTTTTATTACTTTTTACTTGTCTAACATCATTATTATTATTTTTAGCCATATTTTGACTTGCAAGGGGTTATGGAAGATCCTACTCAAAGCAGGTTAAGGGAGGGTTATGAATATATGATGTCGGCTCGTTATAGAGGTCGTAAAACTGAAGCTAATAAATATTTTAAAAAAGTGGGAGGATATGAGGATGTTGAGAGAGCTAGGGCCAACCCCCGTGATGGTATGACTATAGAAAATTGGCATAGATGCATTGATTTTTTTCACACAGAAAAATATTTGAAGCGTTCTAGTCAAAACAAAATAAATCGTGCTAAACAAGTGGTTAGGAATCATGGAGGGACGAGAGCGTATAGTAGCGCTTGTCATAAAAAAGTAAGTTATGACAAACAATATAGATACACACACACAGATATATATATATATATATATATATATATATATATATATATATATATATATATATATATATATATATATATATATATATATATATATGAAATCAAATTTTAATGTTAAACAGAGTATGAGTCGTATCCAAGAATTTTATGATGCGCATATCAATAAGAATGGGACATTGGTTGACCCAATGGTCGAGGCACAATATGTAAGTGATTATGCTTAAACTTAAAAAATATATTGATGTTTAATGCTTAAAAGTATACTATGCTATTTAATTATCTTTGTAAAATACAGAATGCTTTGGTGCGTGAGTTCGCGGAGCAATACGAACGATCATCTTCATCGAACAATCCAACCCAATTAGATGAGGTATCGAGTTTTGAGAAGGTATTAGGTTCCAGACGGGGAAACATAAAAGGATTCAATCATAAACCTTCCGGAACGACGACTTCTAGGGCATACATACCCGGGCAGACCTCACGTCCATCACAGGTAAATTATCTGACACACTTATAATTGTAATGAGTCATATATAGTTGTAACGGGTCTTGATATGTTAGTATGAGACATGTATACTTGTAACTGATGATGATGGGTTGGTATTAGTTATATCTACTTCTTTCACGCCATTATGGTTATGTGTAAGTCGGTATTTGCTAAAAATAGCGGTAACGAGTCTTGATAAGTTAGTATGAGACAGATATAATTGTAATTGATGATGATGGGTTGGTATTAGTTATATCTAGTTTTTACACGCCATGATGAGTATGTAGAACTCGGTATTTGCTAAAAGTACTTGTAACAGGTCTTGATGAGTTAGTATGAGACATGTATACTTGCAATTTATGATGATGAGTTGGTATTAGTTATATATAATTCTTAAACGACATTATGGTTATGTATAAGTTGGTATTTGCTAAAACTAGTTGTAATGGTCTTGATAAGTTAGTATGAGACATATATACTTGTAGTTGATGATGATGGGTTGGTATTAGTTATATCTAGTTCTTACACGCCATGATGAGTATGTATAACTCAGTATTTGCTCAAAGTACTTGTAACCGGTCTTGATGAGTTAGTATGAGACATATATACTTGTAATTGATGATGATGGGTTGGTATTAGTTATATCTAGTTCTTACACGCCATGATGAGTATGTATAACTCGGTATTTGCTAGAGGTACTTGTAACGGGACTTGATGAGTTAGTATGAGGGATGTATACATGTAATTGATCATGATGCGTTGGTATATGATATACCTACTTGTTACACGTCATGATGAGTATGTATGGGTCGGTATTGGCTAAAAATACTTGTAACGGGTCTTGATGAGTTAGTATGAGACATGTATACTTGTAATTGATGATGATGAGTCGGTATTAGTTATATCTACTTGCCATGATAAGTATGTATAAGTCGGTATTTGCTAAAAATACTTGTTACACGCCATGATCGGTATATGTTTACTAATGTGTTTAGATATATTTTTTGTAGCAGGAAAATTCGATGCGGTCTATAACAACCCTCATTTAAAGATGCCGTGATGGAACTTTATTGAAAGTTTAGTAGTCAAAACGATAATGAGGAGCATGATGAAGACAACGACGATAATGAAGATGATGATGATGATTAGATTGTTAGTGTTTTAGCTAATTATGTAACAAACGTATTTGTAACGTACGTTGTTTTGTATATATTATTATGAATTTTGTAGTGCGTATTGTATATATTTATATAAAATTGCAGGTTACAAATATATATATATATATATATATATATATATATATATATATATATATATATATATATATATATATATATATATATATATATATATATATATATATATATATATATAATAAATTGTAATAGCAGGTTTATTATTAATTAATAAAAAATATTTAAAAAAAATATGTATTAGTGGCGACACTATTAGCAGCGACAAGGAGCAATAGCGGCGACAGCCTTTAGCAGCGACACAAGTAGCAGCGACATTTGACTTTTAGTGTTAAAGCAATAGCAGCGACTTGTCGCCGCTAAAGGCAATAGCAGCGACTTGTGGAGGCATTAGCAGCGACCAAATAATCACTTATGAAGCAAATAAGCTACAATTTTTAGCTTATGAAAAAGTGTGGTAAGATTAACGCTAAACGCAAATAATCACTTATTAACGTATGCAATCCAAACACTTTAAAGTAATTATTTGCGTTATTGTAACGTAATAAGCTGATAATCTGGTTCATAACGCAAAACCAAATACCCTCTAAGTAAGACTTCAATATTTGGATTCCAAATTCTTTGAGTCTAAAAAATGTTTAAAAATACCTCCTCCACGCTCCTACTCCATGATTCTTTGTTGTCCATCGCGCACCATTTTTTGATAGTCCCTCTAATATTTCATTTCTTATCTATAAAACATAATCACGTTGAACTTTAATTAATACTAACAAAAAAACATTCTATTATCTAAATATAAAGTATATTGATATCACCACATGTTCTCTATAAAAAGTGAATCAATATGGGTTCTCTTATATTAATTTACAATGTTTGTGTGGCAGACATACCTTCTAAGAACTTTAAAACACAGAACATATATAAATTAAAATTTCGTATGAATTAACGGGTATTTGTGTTCCACTTGGGTCAAAACTCAGTTCCATCAATCATTCATCCTAAATCATCTACACAGTATTAAAAAGATAAATGAGATTTGATTTTTATTTTAATTGGAATCTAAATGTAAATAAGATTATATAACATTCATCTTCTATTCTTCTCTAAGTATACATATAAGCTCCTAATTTGAGTCAAATTCCAAATAATATTAAATTTGTAATGATATTAACACTAACGTGACTCCTAGTAGTAGCATGCTGCTAAATTTCAACACATTTCATAACGTTTCCAAAGAATGACCTGCATTTTTAATGGAAATCAAAATAAATGCAAACAAAAGTAATTAAGTAAACAAGACAACAACATTCATGCATCGTAAACAAACCCCCTACTATATTAAGTGAATCGAAAAATAGAAGCAAAAAACCTTATCTTTCATGATAAACACTAAGGGCATGTTTGATATATGCAGAGAAATCGAAATAGAATCAAATCTCTTGTTTGTTTAGGTTTGAGAAATGAGAATTGAGAAATAAACCATTTCCTTTTTCCTATTTTTATTTCTCTCCTACATGAGAGGAAATGGGGAGAATTGAAATTTTTAACTCCCAAGAGAGTTCACAAAAAAAAAGCGGAGAGTTGCTCACCCCCCCCCCCCCCCCTCTCTCTCTCTCTCTCTCTCTCTCCTCTCTCTCTCTCTCTCTCTCTCTCTCCCTCCCCCACCCCCCAAACCCTGCATATCGTTCATTTTTCCCCTAAACACAAAAAAAAAAAAAAAATCAATGGCTCCGACGATTTTAACCTAGCTGCGTTTTCCTTTTTCCCTGGCGGCGGCCTCTCAAATCCCTTCGATCTCCTTCTTCCCCGGCGGCGGCCTCCCATTACTCGAGCTCCTTCTTTTCCAACACACTGAAGGTATCTATTCTCTCTACTATCTTCTTCTCATTCTCCGACCTTTGAGAAGCATGAAAATTGAAAAGAACATCACCTGTAAAACTAAAGCAATATAGACGGTTCCCTGTAAATTAAATTACATTAGGGAAAATTAGGGAAAATTTCGCAAAAACCCATCAAACTACAAGTTTTTTTCGATTAAGTCCCTCAATTAATTTTTTTGTCTGATAAGTCCCTTAACTAAATAAAAATCACGAATTTGGTATTTTTTTCAAGAAAAGTTACCCGGTGACCTGTTGAGCGGGTTGCAATTGTTGACGTTGATTTTTTAAATCTATGATTTTTTTTCGATTAAGTCCCCCAACTAAATTATTTTGTCTTATAAATCCTTTAACTAAATTATTTTTGTCTTATAAATCCCTCAACTAAGTTTTTTTGCCACATAAATCCATTATCTTGATAAAACTTATGTTATTTGTTGTTTTATCAAATTAAGTGATTGTTCAATTGATACTCACGTCACACATAATGCAAAAAAATCAAACAAAATGATAAATTAAAACGATCATTTTTATTGTTTAAAGTTTAGTCGGGATGAACTATTAAATATATTTAAAAATTATGGTCTAGACAAACATAGGATCGAAATAATCATCATTTATGTTTTTATATCAAACCAACTTATGTTATCCGGAATAACGGACTTTCAAAAAAAATTATTATTTTCAAACAACCATCGTCGTTTAGAAAAAAATATTATTTTCAAACCAACTTATCTTGGTCTAGACAAACATGACATGTTCTGTCATCGAAATAAACATCGTTGTTTTTAAAAGTTTAAAAAAAAGTCATTTTATTTTTTTGAAAAGTTGAAAGGTTTAAGTAGTGCGGTGACTTATCAGGAAAAAAATTGAAATGGGGACTTAATCGAAAAATTTTTATACTTTGATGGTTTTTGCAAAATAGGTTTAAACATTAACGGACCAATTTAAAAGGTTTAAGTAGTTTGGGAACTTATCAGAAATAAAAAATGAAATGGGGACTTAATCGAAAATTTGTTGTACATAATTTTTCCATTACATTGTGGAAAAAAGACAAGCAGCCCAATCAAAGTTCACAGTCCTTTTTAAACTGGAACAACTTAAATGTAACTATAATAACCTAGAATTTGGTGACATGGGCCCTAAAAGCCAGCATGGCATGTCCTTGTTCAATGATCAAATGTGTAAACTGCCTTCAACACTGACAAATAGAGGAATATTGTGGTTTTAAAAGCACATATACAAGAGGATATTTTCATCGTTTTAAGTATTATACAACCCCTTCACCCTTCATCCAAATGATTCCAAGTGTTATGCAGAAAGGCCGCATATACATATACTAGAAAATTGACTTTTACCGACGGAATTTCCGACGGAAAAAATCCCTCGGTACTACCGACGGGATACCGACAAATTTATGACGGATTGTGTTTATGCAAATTACTGAAGGATTACCGAGGGCATACCGACGGAATTTCCGACGGAAAAAATCTCTCGCTATTTCGTCGCTAATACCGAGCGTTTACCGAGGGATTACTAACGGATAAATTTATCGTCGGTAATCCGTCGGTAAACACGTCTCTCGGTAATCCGTCGGTAACATTCACTCGGTAAGCACTCGGAAATCTCTCGGTAAAATATTCGTCGGTAATCCCTCAAAAACATTCCCTCGGTATGCCCTCGGTATGTCTTTTGTCGGTAATCCCTCGGTAATTTCGTCGGTAATTCCTCGGTAATCCCTCAGAAACATTGTGTTTTCCATTTTCCAAAAAAATAGATCATTAAATATGAATACAATTCAAATACACACATCCATATACATGTTAGAACCGAAAATATAAATTAGTTGTATTCGTTGATATTAATAGGTAATGAGTTACTTTTTTAACAAATAATATATATGTACATAATCCATGTAGATAATCGACTATAACATTTAATGAACAATAACTACTTGTTACGATTAAAAATAAGTCATTTATGTTAGGACATTAAGCAAAAACTACTTGTTAATGTCAAATATGACCCATTATAACTTATTATAAACTGATAAGAACCACTAATGTTAGTTAATGTAAAATGTAACCCATTATAACTTGTTATAACCTAGATGACCAATAAGTATTTGTTAATGTACAATGGTCCATTATAACAGGTTATATGACATAATAGGAACAATTAGCATTTGTGAAGGCCTAACAAGGCTTATTACAACCTGATATTAACTCTTATGTTTGTTAAGTTCCAACATGTTTCATTTAAATAAACAACACCTATCATAACTTGTTACGAATTTAAATGAACAATTAGTAACTGTGTTATAATATGTTATGACCTAAATTAGTTGTTAAGACCCAATATGATTCACTGTAACCTGATAGTAACAGCTAATGTTTGTTAAGGTACAACATGATCCATTATAACATGATCTATTAGCCATCGTCCCTTCGAAGATTGTAGTCTGTATTTGAATATTTCAAAATATCGTAATCATAACAAATGCCAAAGGCCCACATTTCACTCGGTATTCCTATCTCATGTCTACTGTCTAGGGTTCACACATAACAAATGCCCAAATTGAATATTTCAAAATATCATAATTATAATAACACAATCCGGTCTATACGAATGAACTTAAATTAGGAAGTCGATAGAATTTAGCTAGGTTGGTATTCTAGTTAGCCAATCCCACAATCTTATGTAATACATACTTTAGTATTTAATAATTATTAAGTTTGGTTTGCACTTATTGTTTATTCAACGTAAAATGTTTAATTAATCGTTATTAATCGAATCGGTATTCTAATAATTAATTATGTGATTTTCTCTATCATTTACTCAATAGTCAAATGAAACTTAAATTAGAAATTTGATAACTAACAATAACATATAACTGATATTAATCGTCCTGATCTATAATAATGAACTTAAATTAGAAATATGATAGAACTTAGCTAGATTGGTCTTCTAACTATTCAATCTCATTATTTTAATGCATACTTTAGCATTTAATAATTCTAGCTATTCAGTCTCACTATATATATATATATATATATATATATATATATATATATATATATATATATATATATATATATATATATATAGAATATGGTTCGTGTGAGTACCTAAAAAATGCAGAGTACCGTGAGTACCTGTGAACACACGGGTTTAAGATGTGAACATGCTCCGAAAAAAAGTTTTTTTTTTTAAAAAAAATTTTCATATTCATTTAGATACAAATAATATAAGCATATTTGTAAAAGAAATACACACATTCACACTTCGTAGCCTCTTAAAAATCATGTGAACGTGGAAAAATTCATGTGAACATGCTTAGCTGTGAACATACGTTCACAACAGTGCAGTTCATGTGAACTTGCACGTTTCACATAGTTATAGTGTGTGTTTATGTGTGATTTTTTGCAAGTAGTCTTATATTATTAATTTAAACATGATTATGAAAAAAAATTTCAAAAAAAATAATTTTAAGCGAGGTACCTCCGGTACTCCGCAAAACTAGTGGTACTCATTTGAACCCAAATCTATATATATATATATATATATATATATATATATATATATATATATATATATATATATATATATATATATATATATATATATATATATATCATTTTGAGGTTATGGTCTGAATTGATCTAACTAAACTTTTAATAACTAACAATAACATATAATTAATATTAATTGTATTATGTGGTGTCCGCGCGTTGCGACGAATATATAACTATGTATTTTTTGTACTTTAATGAATACAGTTTAAACAATTAAGTCATAGTTTATTTATAAATTAATTAATAATAATAATTTAACATAAAAGATAAAAATATCTATTAAAATTATACTAATTTAAATAATAAATTAAATAATAAACTTTTAATAACTAACAATAACAATATAATTTTTTGCCCGTTAATTAATTTATTTAGAATTGGTTCCAACATATATATTTACTAGTTTATGAACCCATATATTACGTGAATAATATTTAATAAATATTATATGAAAGAGTT
Organism: Centrapalus pauciflorus; assembly: GCA_020465985.1. Lineage (NCBI taxonomy): Eukaryota > Viridiplantae > Streptophyta > Magnoliopsida > Asterales > Asteraceae > Centrapalus > Centrapalus pauciflorus. Next base: position 95,737 of record JAANYP010008382.1, read on the forward strand.
ATTTTTATAATATCAAGATAAAACTAAAAATATACATAGATTAACGATGAATACTCAATATTATGTAAATATTCACTTATCTTAATAATTTAGAAGATGTTTTGCACTAACATGACCAAATATTTATTAAATTATCTTAATATTTTTGATCAATTATTATTTATGAAGTTTTAAATTATTTACATGCAAGACACACATTCATAACAATGATTTTTCTATCATTGAAAAATGAAAATGTTTCCCTCCCCAAATTTTCAATTCCCGCCGTTGGTTTATTTGACTCCCTCCATCCCAAGCCCTAGTTTTTGACTTCCTTACTTCATCAGTTCATCTCCCATCCTCCCTCATTGCTCACCTGCTCTCCATTGCTTCACCTGCACCGCATCGATTGACCAACTACACTCCTGCACCGCATCGCTTCACCTGCTCCGCCGACAACCAACACATACTTCCTCCCCATTCGCCGACAACCAGCTACGCTCCTACACTCCTGCACCGCATCGCTTCACCTGCTCCGCCCGACCGATCCCACTTAAAGAGCAGGTACGATTTCAGTGTTTATCGATTCCTCATAGATTTTTTCAAGAACAAGTACGATTTCTTCTTCTCTGATTGTTGATTTTCATTTTTGCGATGACTAGGGTTCTTTTGAATTGTTATCTATATAATATCTTTTAAAGATTGAATAAGGACGAATTCAGCCGTCTCGATCCGTTGTGTAATCTGGAACGGCTTTTGGAATCGATTCCCCCTTCTATTCCTGCTTAGTATCCCCCTAAGGTTTTTTTCTTCTTATTTTCAGTAATATTCCTTTGATTCAGATTTATTATATGTGTACGCAAATACAAACTATTATGTGATTTTTATGCTCCTGTTGACTTTTTGAGGGTCAAATCATCGACAGTAGTTTGATTTAATCTTCATATGTAACTTCTATCAAGGATTGGTATTTGATTTCATTCGATTTGATTATAAATTTGAGTTTATATGCACATCTTTGAAAAGATGAACTAAAGTGTCATGTTGGCTTGGAAAACAACTTTATATATGTCTAGTAGACATGCTTAGATGGTAGAATATCATCAAATACTAGATTGTTTGTTGTTTTATAGTTACAATTGTCGTTCAGCACATTGCTTGCACATTATGAACTTAAGTGAGCTTTTGGATTTTGAAGCAAGTTTGTACTAGTCAACTAGACATTTTTTAAAGGTTGAATCTAAAAAAAATACTTGATGTTGTGTTGTTAATTAGTTTATTATCATTCATTGGTCACCTATTTGACTCCAATTTCAGAAATAACACAAGGAAAGTAATCAAATTCAATCCTCAAATCTGTTCTAAACATAATCAAACTAATATCTAAGTGGTTGGTTCAAATCAATATACTAAACTTAACAAAATGTGAACCAAAACACTTAAACTCAACTTGTAAACTCTAGGAAGACATTTGTTTGATAAATAGACACTTTTAGACTTGATTATATTTCAAATATGTCATTTCTGATTTGACAAAATTCTGCACCAAACAGCAATCAACAATGCAGCAATTGCATATTTTAGCAACAAACTTTCATTTGATGTCGGATTTCGACGATTCTTTTTGCAACACATCATAAATACTTAAAAAACACCAAAATATTATTAACTTTTCATACCTCGTCGCTAAATCTTATTTTTATGTATTAAAGTGTCTTTAATGCAATGTTTGACTTTAAATAGTCAAATTGGAGACGTAAGTTAGTTTCATCAATTTAAGGACTTCGAAATTGATAATTGACAATATTTGAAGTAAAAAGTTACCTGAAAAGAACAAATGTTAAAGTTTTAGAGTTATATTGTTGTTTACCATGTCAATTGCGTATAATAAAAGTAATAATTAAGTAAATGTGATGATTATAAAGCATTGGAACTATGTAGACTATAATTTCAAGTATTTCAATGGTAACAATTTTATCTATATTTATTATTTATAGGTTCAACGCTTGTTGGCGGAAAAAGATAAAGAAATTGAAGCACGCATGGAAGAGCAGAAGAAGGAGATGGAGCAAGAGATGAATGCACGTTTGGAAGAGCAAAAAAAGGAATTGGAGGAACGCTTTAAAGCGTTAAATGATGTGTTGCTAGCCAACTTAACATCAATTTCATCACGTCCCTCTCAATAGATATTGTGTTTGACTAAACTTTATTAGCATTTAGGATGCTTGGTTAATTTTTGTTGATGATATTGTCGAATTCTACATTTGAATATTGTTTTGATACAAGTATGTAAATGGCATCGGAACGTTACCGATGAATTCTATTAAATTAGAATGTTAATTGTTTTTTTTGATTTAGTAGTGTTATTGGATTGCCGGATTATTAAGGTTATTGATTAAAAAAACACAGGAATTAATTAAAAAAGTAGTAAATAATTTTTATTTCTAAAATGCAGTTATCCCTCGGTATTCCCTCGAAAATTCATCGGTAAGCCCTCGGAAAGTCATCAGTATGTCGTCGGTAAATAACCTCGGTAAACCGTCTATAATGTTCTCCTTCGCCAATCCGTCGGTAATGGTGTCCCTCGTTAATCTGTCGGTAATGGTGTCGCTCGCTAATCCGTCGGTAACGGTGTCCCTCGCTAAGCCGTCGGTAACGGTGTCCCTCGCTAAGCCGTCGGTAATATAGTCCCTCGTTAATCTGTCGGTAATATAGTCCCTCGCTAATCCGTCGGTAACATCGTCCCTCGCTAATCCGTCGGTATATTCTGTCGGTGTTCCGTCGGTGATCAATCCATCGGTAAAATATTTCCGTCGGTAAATCCGTCGGTAATTCTCGTTACCGACCAGATATTTGTAACCGATACCGGCCCTCAGAAAACCGTCGGTAAATTACGTTAATCCCTCGGTAATAACGTATTTTCTAGTAGTGATAGCTTGAGGAGAAGTAGTCCAGTCCAGTCCAGACTTCCAGTAAAAAATAGCTTTATGCAAGTCTATTTCCACTAGGAATGCTCAATGGTTGGACCACCACTTAATTTGTGAAAATTAGCATTATGTAAAGGAGTAACATTAAAAGTGGATATTAATAGCGATGTACAAGAAGTGAAAACGAACACTATCCTAGGTCAAAAAAATAACACCTTTCCTAATTAGCTTGCTATGTTTATTGATCAGATTGATCGTTAAAAGATATAAGTAACACTTACCTTGCAAAGTGCATACTGCATTTTCATATGTTTAGAAGTTTTATCCAGACTAGCATATTTATTTTGAATTTCATACCAATTTCTTTGGATGAAAGTAAGGTCTGTTGGTCCCCTGCAAGGCAACAAAAAAACCAATATTCAAAATGTGTTCTGTAACTAATGAGCACAAATTTAATTAAGAAAAAATGCTTATGATTATTTATAAAAAAAAATAGAAACGCAAAATCTCCATCCCAAGATGTTGTTGTTTTTCTTCTGATTATGTGTTCTATTATGTGCTTTGTGTTCTTTTGGGACCTCCATCACATAATTATGTGTTTTTGTGTTCTTTTTTCTTCTCATTATGTTCTTTTTTCTTCTGATTATGTGTTTATTGATGATTAATACACCAAGGCCAAGAAGACACGAAAGTGTTCTATTTGTGTTTTGGTTTATGATCTGGTTTCATTATTGGTAATTTTTGGTTTATTAATCACCCCTTGATCCTTTTAATTGCTGCTGAAAATATAATAAAAATATAATGAAAGTGCAGTGTGTGAACTGTGTTTGTGCATGAACAGCAACAACAATGAGTCTGATATGCACACATAACAGCAGCATAAATTACATATAAATTGGTGTGTATTTGTGATGCAGACCCAAGTGTGGATGATCGTCCTGTTTCTGGAGGCCCAAGACAGGGTCCGAAATAAAAGGGGCTAAACGAAAAAGGCCATAACTTTTGACTCGGGTCTCCGTTTGGGGTCCGTCAGGTGTCCAGACGACCGTTGACTCGAGCTCCATGCAATGACAAACCGCCAAAGCTTTGCCCAACCGTTTGGCCCAAATTCGACCCGGAATGAGAGTTATGAGTTTTTTTATGATTTTTGTTGGTCCTTTGTGTAACTATATCTTTTCAAGCTCCTTACAAATGGCTTGTCGAAGAACCCAAGCTCTCCTAATGGATCTTTATGTGGATTTTAGTGGGTCCTTTGTGTAACTATATGTTTTCAAGCTCCTTTTAGAGGGTATGCTTAAATATTTAATTATTTATCAAGTGCTCTAGATTTATCAAATATATATCTTTATTACTTTCTTTCATAACTCGTGGTCTCACTTACAAATGGCTTGTCGAAGAACAATCAAGACGAGAGAAGTCGAGATGACGTCATCATAGTTTAACTCAACACAAAAGGCAAAAGATCAAAGAAGCATTTGAACTATTTGATATAGGTGGATTCTAGAACAATCAAGACGACAGTCGTCGCCAAAAGTGGTTTTTAAAAATTTAGTTTTTGAGTTTTTGCGACGACAGTCGTCGCCAAAAGAGTTGTTAAAAAAATAAAAAATAAAAAAAATATATCAGTTGCGACGACAGTTGTCGCTAAAAGTATTTCCCAAAAAAAAAAATTAATTAAATAAAACCCCTTTTGCGACCACTGTCGTCGCAAAAAGTAATATTAAATTAATTAAAAAATCAGTTAGATGTCGTCGCAAAAGGGGTAAATGTCGTCGCAAAAGAGTCTTTTGAGACAACCTTTATGTGAGGAAAGTCTTTCGCGACGACTGTCGTCGCAAAGAGTCTTTCGCGACGACATTTTGGGTTTGCGCGACGACTTTTGTCGTCGCAAAAAGTGTATTTTCTTGCAGTGAATTATGCAACTGACATGATGATCATGTGCATAAATCTCAGGAGGAGGGAGATATGTAGACATGATTATTAATGCATGGATGGTAGTTTGCTTATTTGACCAAAATTCATGCTTACGAAAATATCCCTTTGCGTCTAAATGTATATGCACCAAATATTGATGAAGTTGCAATTATTTACAATCATGTCACCACCTTTTTTGCCCATTTGCACCGGATCGAATAGTTTGACTACCAAATGTGTATAAAAGAAAAAGTACACTATATAAATATGCACAAAAAAAAGTTTGACTAAGTACGGCAACATGTTGTACCGGTAATTATGTCACCAAATTACCTAATTGAAACACTTTTAAAGGTACCCTACATAAATGTGCACAAAAAATGCACAAATTAAAAAATACGTAGCTATCTGGTTCCAATTTTCTTTTTCTTTTACTTTTTTAAATATAATCTTAGATTAATAATGTGAAGGGACTTTTTTTACTGCTCATGAATTTTACGGTTTCAGTAAAAATTAAAATAAGGACTTAAATTGTAAAAAATAAGATTAAATGTCCAAACTTATAAAACTATGATAACATAATGGTTTTTTTTAATATAAACCGTTTAAAATATCATAAACTAAAATACATTCAACATTAAATTCATCAAGTTATCAAATTTCAGCAGATGGGAGTGTTTAAACAATTTATTATTAATAAGACGAATTAAATTTATAAGTTCACATCGAACACTACAAAAAATATGCCATTTAGTGGCACACAAAAAGTGCCGCTAAAATCTAAAGAAGTGCCACTAAAGACCATTTTGGGAATCGGCGGCAGACAAAAAAGTGTCACTAAGGACGGTGCCACTAAAAGGCTTTAGTGACACTTCTTGGTTGTGTTGCTGCACCTTTTCAAGATTTAGTGACACTTCTAGGTTGTGTTGCTGCAGCCTTTTCGAGATTTAGTTACACTTTATTTGTGTGTCGTTATACTTTTTTAAGATCTAGTGACACTTTCTACTTGTGTCAGAACTTCTTTGAAGTTTTAGTGGCACCTAATATTTTGTCACACAATTTAAGATTTAGTGGCATATAATTTTTTGCCACACAAAACAAAAGAGAATTTGTGGCACATAGATTTTGTCATTGAATAAGAATTTACTAACGTGCAGTTCAATTTGTTTCATGACAGTTTTTTAAAGCTATATATAGTTTCAACCTCACAATATAATATAAAACAAATTCATTTCAACCATTAAACAAAATAAGATCAATTTCATTAACTCAAATAGAAAATACAGTCATCATTTAACAAAAGTCTTCACTATTCAAAACAAAATATTCAAACATCATGAAATCAAAAAGTACTCGTCTATCTATTTTTTTCAAACACAACTAATTACCAAATCAACCGCAACTTCATTATGGGAACTCTCAAAAACATATCTGTGGATAAAATATAAATAATAATGTATATTAGTAACAAATAAATATACGTGAATGCTTTTCAAATATAAATTATGTAAAACGTGAATAGGAATCATATCTATAAAAGTCAATTCAAGCATTATCTGAAGAGGTACCTAATATAAATTATATAATATGTAAACAAAATTGTTACCAACCCAAATTCAAAAACTACAAACTTCAACTTATTCAACAATTTACCAATATTATGACGACTTCCGGCAGAAGATCTTTGATTTCCATTAGGAGAGTTGTTTTGATCCATAGAATAGTTATCACGAACCTATAACACATCAAATGACCCTTAAATGAGTAATACAAAATTTTATTACTAAAATAGAATATCAAGATATATAGATATCATGTGTTCTACTAAAAAATATTACGAAAGACTGCTCAAGATGTCTGACAAATTGGCACTAGGTATATGTTCCTTGAAAAGATGCAGAAGTGTGTTCAAGGTACCTTGTGTTTGAGCTAAGGCACCTCGATAATTTGCTAGTTCTCCTTGTGTTTGAGCCAGTGCATCTTGTGTACGGGTCAATCCATCTTTAAGTTGTTCAACAGTTTCTTGATTTGAGGAACAGGAGCCACCATTATTCTTGACGTATAGCATTTTTCCAATGCATCGGACATATCCTCTTTTCTCGGGTCCCTTAACTTTTGAGAATGAATCATTTCTCCAATCATCTTCTAAGTCCAATGGTGTATCACTTGCAATAGCTTGTAGGGATGCCTTCATATCCATAATATATTAATATGTTAAAAAAGTGAAAAAAAAAATGGATAGATTATATTAAAGCTAATGTCGACAAAACACATTACCACGACTTCCGCAGCTTTCTCATTAACAATACTTCCATCTTTACGAGTTTGACTTTTCTGATATATCTCTCTTCGTGTTGGTTCTATACCGTTATTCTTCATTGCCTATAACATTAATAAGTTTCAGCAACTTACATTTCTGAGATGCTTTGAATGTATACGGCCTGGACTTAGTCCAGAAACCAAACAAAAGTTATGATCATATAATTCATGAAATTGAGCATCATTAAATGTTTAAAAATCAGAAATAATCACGTGCATGTTCTAGTTATGTAGTTCTGTAACACATCAGCAGCCTTTACCCTTTAATATCCTAAAAGTTGTGTTAAGTTTGGTGTGTGTTTGTGAGTGGGCTGATCGAGTAAAAAAACAGAAACGAAGATCATATATAAATATGTGTGCAGCATCAACAAAATAAGCCTAATCAAATAGGCATCTTAGTAATGGGCTATAAAGCATACATATGTGTGATCATTTAAAGCCTAGTTCATAAAAATCTAAGAATGAACACGACTAAAATCACAATCGATGACTGAAACCACATAATGAGCACCAATGGAACACATAACAATAATTAACAAAACTAAAATACAAAGAGAGAGTGAAAGACAAACCTCAATCGATGACCTAGTTCTTTGCCTGGAAATCGTAGAAGAGGAGAAGAAGAAAGTGTGAGAAACAACCTAGAAAGAAAATCGTAGAAGGAAGAAGAGAGGGCTGTTACCAAAATTTTTGGAACCGGAAGAAGAAGATACGGCTGGAAGAAGATACGGCTGGAAGATGAGATTCGTAGAAGAGGAGAAGAAGATACGGCTGCAGGAAGAAGAAATACACTGAGTTTGGAATATAGAAATTTTGGTGGGGGAAAAAAACTCAGATAAATTTCGGTGTGGAGGGAACCAAAAATTGAAGCGCCTTTTTTTATTAGGAATTAGTGGCACTTTTATAAAAAATTTAATACAATATTTGTTTTGCTATCATTTATTTTTAAAGTATCACTAAATTAAAGAATCATTATTAACATATAAAAATTTCTATCACTGTTGTTATTATGAACAATACCAACAGAAAGTATATAATGCCACAAAATCCTAAAAAACATTTTGTGACACATGTATTCTGCCAGTAAAAATGTAATACAGTGGCACATAAATATCTGCCACCAAATGTGTGTGCCACTAAATGGCTATTTTTCTGTAGTGATCATATATTATCAAAATACGAATATCATCAAATACTAATTTATTACTTTCGTATTACACGAATATTTTTAATATTATTGTTTATATAAAATATAATAAACTATAAGATAAAAATATAAATAATATTTTTAAACAAGAATATATAAGAATGATATTATTATTTATCATGACCTAATAATTTTCTATATTCTAAATACATATGAAAAATATTTATTTTTTTGTACTCTTTTAAAGTTTTATTATATTATAATTAAGAAGTTATTAAAGTATTAGATTTTATTGGAATTAATTTTGATATGAATTTAAGAAAATAATATATTAGAGTTGGATTGATATTGTTTAATTTAAATATTAATTGTTATTTTTAAAAACTTAAATGTCACGTGTCAATTCATGGTGATGACAAATGGCTTAGCCCTATCATTTTTGAGGCCGGGACATATATTTAAAATGGTCCCTCTATATATATTAGCAATATTCGTATAAGAAAGTTACAATTAAATAATATTGATTATGTTGCACCATAGTCAATGTCATGTCTTAAAAGACTTCACAATCTGTCATTGCGTAATGGTTTCACGGTACTTTTTTTTCCTCAATCCAAAAAAATGGCAAAAAAATTTAATACTAACATCGTATATAATTTGGGCAAAAATTGCAACAATATTAAATTATATTTTTATTAGTAAATTGAAAAAAAAAAGTTTAAATTTTAAATGATTCATAATATGAATAGTAACATATGTGTCAAAAATAAATAACATCTCATGAATTAAATACATATCTCATTAGTATTTTTAATAGTCGTATAATAAATAACCTAAACCACATGTTAAACAAAAATAAAAAAATAAAACTCATTAAAATACAAAAGTATAAATATTGAACTTGATAGATAGTATACTGATATAAAGCAAATACAAGATATTAGTAGATGAAAATCCAAGTGGTAGTGATGCAATATAAATAAAATAAAAATGCACACAATGAGAATCGAGCCCACGCTATTGAGATTCCAAGATAAAATGAATGCTAGCTGAACTAACACATTATTTATGTCTTTTATCACGCAAAAAACATATAATCTAATACTGTACTGCTGAACTATATTAACATATAATTTTTTTTGGACCCCTTATACTGAATTGGGCTTGGGCGATGACCCATGTGCACCAGGCCCAGGGCATGGCTTCACCAGAAATAAATATAATTACTATTTCATTAGTATTTATTATAGATATACAATAATTTAAACAAATTTTCAAGAACTTTGTCGACACTAGACAATGGACAATATGTTTCCTACTTTTCTTTACTTTAAAATTTTACCCGATTTAACAAATCAAACTTAAGTAATAACATGGATCGATTGGCTATAGGTTTTGTTAAATTGAGATGTTCATAAAACAATTTTAAAATCGATCTCTGGGGTCCATTGACCCCGTGGCGCCATGTACTTAAATTCAAATCATAGGTTCGTGAAACATTGAAACCTTGTTTCTCTGAAACAAAAAATATTGGATACCCACCACATCAAATATAGAAAAGTTCCAAGATTTGCATAAACCAACCCAATTAATTTCTCCCAAATTAATGGATCAAAAACATTATGTGAAACAAATTGGTTAAACTTATCGGTATATGTTTTGAAAACAATGGGAGATTGGTGGATTAAAAAACAAGGATCCCCCTGTTAAAATCCACTTTGAAGTACTGGGTGTCTCATTACATGATCTTACAATGCACTCTTGTTTCCAAAATGGGGAATGTCACAATCTCCACCAGTCAAAATGAATGATCCTGTAGTTGTAACAAGTGAACAAACCAGAACCATCATCCCAATTGATGACCAACAAGTGATCAAGCACTATTTAAGTCAATGTACAAAATCAAATTCCTGTTGATCTAGTAAAAAAACACCGACACGCCAAGAGTGATTCAAATCTCATAAAGATAAGAACACATTTTCAGGTGGTATGTATAGTTTAATCGGAAAGTATATAATAATCTACTATATCGAACTGGAACAGCCATTCAAAAAATATCAAAAATTTAAAGGAGATTTATTCACTAAACTAAACGGTTTGTATAAATTAAGCGATTTAGAAGTGGGACAATTACTCTGGATAGTGTATGACTGCAAATTCTGCTCCATTTCCAACTAGAAAATTTTAATGGAGTTAACAAAGAAGTGGAGCCGAGTAGTGGTCGAGAGTCAATAAATTAACTAATTATATTTCCATGTTTATTTTAATACTAATCTTGAGCTCAAAGTTTCCCTGAGCATGTTGCTCTTGTTTCAATGTGTCAAGAGATTCCACAACAGAGTCATTACAATCAGATATGCTAATAAGCTCAAGTGTTGGGATGTAACCGATTTCTGATGGAATCTCTTCAAGTTGTTTGCAACACTCCACCACTAATTGTTTGAGACATGGGAAGTTGATATCGGAGGCTTCCCACTCTTGGATTTCCAAGTTGGACAGCTTAAAGAATTTCAGTTTCAAAAACTGCTCCTCTCCACCATCCCACCGGGGTCCCACAAAGGAATCGGATAGTAATTTGAGAACCTCAAGGTTAGGTAACAACTGAATTATTGACATGTCACTCCAAGGAACATTACAATGTTCTAGCGTAAGTGATTTCAATGAAACAGGAAACCCAAAGCCAATAACCTTCTGATTCCCTCTCATCAAATACCAGTATCCTGATAACCATAGCTTTTCAAGGGAATTGAGTGATTGCAAGTCACCTTCCATATATGTTTGAATATTACATGATAGCTTTTTGATACCAGGAAAACATTTCACCCAACTTTCAGCCCCATCTCCTAACACCACTCTGGAAATTGTTTGCAAATTCATTGGTTTTTGAATTGCAGGGAACCTAATATGAGAGTTCCCCTCACACTTCAAGTGCCTTAGATTCACCAGGTCTGACATGCACATTGGCAGCTCCAAATAGAAAATACCATAAGTTTTAATAATGAGGGTTTGAAGGCTCCAGAGTTTGCAAATCGAGGAAGGGAATTCTTCATCTCCATAATACAATATTGCAAGGTACCTTAAGTGACATAATCGTGATATCTCCTCTGGAAAATAATCTAGCCGCCATCCTCGTAGATCCAAGACCATTAAAAGATTCCAATTATGGGACCACTTGCTAATGAGGTTTCTTGTGCCATGAAGTCTATAAACACACAAAAGTGATCGAATCCTTGGAGTATTCATGTTGACAGCAATGTCATGCTCTACAAATATGCGGCGTTGTGTATATGCTTCAACCAAATGCGTTACACATTTTGCTTTAAGGTAGAAGTTTTCTTTTGTTGCTATTTTCAAGCAGAGCTCCCTCAAAAGATCATGGACATAAAAAGATTTGATGCCACCATTGGACTTCCTGTCAGCAACAACTACAAGATTTCTGTCGACTAGTTCCATCAGGCTATTCTCTCCAATCTCTTCCAAGCTTCGATGTCCATCATCTTTTGGTATAAGTCCCTCTGCTATCCATAACCAAATTAAACTGCGTACTCGAAACTTATGATCTTCTGGAAAGCCCCCTAAATAGAGAAAACAATCTCTCAAGTTACCAGGTAAATGATCAATACTCAAAGCCAATGTTTCTAAGTACTCAGTGTGATCATTGACCATGTATGAACTCACCCTTTGACTAATTCTTTCCCATGATTCTTTGCTTATATCTTTTGCTAGAACTCCTGCTACAACAACCAACGTGAGTGGTAATCCATGGCAATTTCTTGCAATATGCATTCCATATTTGATCATCCATTTGGGACAATCATTGTTGCCATGGAACACCTTATTACACAGCAACTCCCAGCTTTCCTCTTCTGTCAGATATTCTAACTGATGAATGAAACCATGTGATTTTGCATGCATTACAACCTCTTTACTACGACTGGTGAGAAGAATTCGACTTCCAGTGTGATCATCAGGTAAAGACAGCTTCAAGTCATCCCAAGCCTCATTGCTCCAAATATCATCAATTACAATCAAATATCTCTTGCGCATAAGCTTTTGACGCAAGAGTTGACGAAGTTGTGAGTATTCTTGATCTCTTACATTGTCTATTTTGTTGCCAATAGATTCCAGAATTTGAATTATCAAATCCTGTTTTTCATATCTTTGAGAAACAGTGACCCATCCACGAATGTGGAAATGATACATAACGAAAGGGTCATTGAATACTTTGGTAGCAAGTGTACTCTTACCTACTCCACCCGTTCCAACAATTGAGACAACATCTAGCTGCTTTTGGTCTTCGGCAAGTTTGTCCCGTATAAGCTCAGCATGAAGATCAAACCCCACAACAATGTCTTCTGATGCTTTCTTCGTTCCTAAAGAACTTTTGGTGCAGGAAGGTCCAGCAGCAGCAGAAGATGGTGTTTTCAAGGGATCAGATCTTGGAAATGAATCTAGCTTCAACTTATCATGGATTCTATTGAATTCCTTTTTGATAGTTTTGATTGATCTCATCACATCCTTCAGATAGATTCTTTCATCTTTTTCTGGGGGGGTTAATAACCAATCATGAAACGATGATACCAAACTGTCAGTTTCTGGTTTGGATGTCATCGCATCCTTCATATAGATTATTTTTTCAAATGCTGCCATTAATCTGTCAGTTCTTGGTTTGGATCTCATCACATCGTTCAGATGGATTGTTTCTTCTGATGGTTTAAATCTGTCAATGTCATGTTGAGAGGCGGGTGGGTGATTCACAGAAACTTGATTCAGATAGATTTGATTTCCCAGATTGACATGGTACACAAAGAGATCAATGATGTCATGTGCATCTTGTGCTGCATCTTTGAATCGTTGCTTCAGATCTGATACTTTTTGAAGCTCATGATGTTTATCATCAATTAAATGGAAGGTCTTGGTCACGGAGTCAAGCTCTTCATAAAGAAGTTTGAATTGAGGCCTTAGGTATAAAATGGAAGGGTACTGATTGGTGATAAGTGGATTATCATTTGAGTAAATCATGTTCTTCAATTTCTCCATGAACAATTCAACTCCTGTGTGTCCCATCTTCATCCTTCTTCTCTGTGGTGCCAATGGGATAAGCTTGGGTTGACTTCAGCCAAAAGTTGAGTGGAGGTTGTGAAGTTTAAATGGTAGCTGGCATCATGGGATTCTGTCAAACTTCATTAACTTCTCTGTGCTAGACTTTTTGTCATTTTCTTTTCCTTTGTTTTTAAATTTTTAGTTTAATACTGATTTGTTGTAGATCTCAATTTGTGTTTCTTGTATCTTTTGATAAGGTCTCGATCCCCTTAAAAATGGGTTTTGGCTGTGGTCGTCAATTCATTTAAATCCATGGAATTGTTTTCAAACGTGTCTCGATTTGTTTCTTTAGTTACAAATTAATATAAGCACGCAAACCTAATGACTATTTGATGATTTGATTTGTGGTTCTTCAAACATTCCTCAGTTTTTGAGTGTGCTATGGATACTTGATGTGCTTTGAGAAAGGGGGTATTGTTGGGTTAATGGGTTTGGTTCGTGGGTTGCCGGTGGGTCACGGGTCAACGTGTTATGAATATCCATATTCTTCCAAATAATCCGGTCAAGAGTGGAGCTGGTTTCAACTACTCTCCTTTTTTGCATGTGCAGTCAAACTTTAAGCGGAAGTGTTGGTACGTGCATGAGGCAAAGAGTTGCAAATTTTAGGAATTGAAAAAGTCAGTAGGTTACTTACTTTTTTTTTTTTTTTTTTTTCATTCATTTTTCCTTCTATTTAAGCAATAGACTAGGGAGTCTTTGGAAAGTAGTTTTTCATAATATTTCTTTTGAGGTAATGCAGTTTCACAATTCACGGATGATATATATGAGTAAATTCATCTGAAAAAGTCTTTCTGCACTTTTCATATTTGTGAGTTTAAAGAGTGTTACTGATACTTTTGGTTTCAACACTTGGTATCAGAGCCAGGTTCGATTGAAGGGGGTGTGAGTCGTTTTTACTTTTCGTTTTGTTTCAAATTGTTGCATTTCAACCGCAGCCCCGATATCTATTGATCGGGCTTGTTCCAGAATCGACGAGAGTCTAACCGGGTGCGGGATAAACGGACAGGAGGACATCATAGCAGGGTGCTTTGATTCGGTTCGTTTCGCGGGTGACGGAATACGGTAAAGGCGGGTGTGACCTTGTTTTCTTGATCGGTGGAAAAGTTCTATCGAAAACAAGCCTGATCAAAGAGGTTAGGGCTGTCAAAAGGGCGATTAACATGGCGATGGTACCAACAGAAAATGGTTCGGTGACGTATCAAATCCCGGTGTTGACCCCGACAAACTATCGAGTGTGGTCGGTCAAAGTGAAGTCGATCATGGATGCATATGGGTTATGGGAGACGGTCGAACCCTGAGAACCAAGAGGGTTGGGTGAAGAACCAGATTCAAAGAAGACAAAACAAGCCCTCGCTTTTCTCTTTCAAGCAATACCCGAAGAAGTGGTTTTGCAAATAGCGAGTTACACGGATCCAAAAAAGGTTGGGATGGATTGAAGACACGGCTCGAGTTGCAACATTGAAACAGAAGCTTGAAAGTTTGCGAATGAAGGAGGGTGAAACGGTTAATGATTTCGTGACCAAGTTGACGGGATTAGCTTCAAAAGCAAAGAGTCTCGGTTACGAGCTTGAAGAAGTGGATTTGGTGAAAAGGTTACTCAATTTGATTCCTAAGTGACGCGTGCAAAACACACCTCAGGTTTTAATATCTAAATGAACCCAAAGTATAAATTACACAACTGGCAGTGTACCAATCGTGTGCAATATAGCTTTAAGAATCACCTAGGATTTATCGAACTCAGGGAACGAAATAAAGATCGGAGACTCAAATACTACAACCTAAACCAATATTTAGCTATTTTAGACGTTTTGAGGAAGTTATCAACTAAAGACAATAATTAAAATTAATTAACAGAATAACTATAGCAAACTAAGTAACACAAGATTAAAAAGTTAAACTAAATTATTTTTTTGCCTTTTCAAATTAAATAAAAACTAATTCTAGTAAACACGAATTAAACTAAACAACTAAAGCAAGCAAGTAACGACAACTAAATTATACGAACCAAACTAATTAAAGCAAAATCAAATCAAACTAACTTAAGCAAGTAAAGAGCGATGATAAATTTTACGAAACTCTTATATTACGAAAGTGTCACCCACTTGGAATTAGAAAACTACGATTAATTGACGATGGATTGAATTGACTGACTAAAGACAAATCGGTTGATAACCAATTCTAAATTCAATTAAGCCCGGATTTTGGTTTAATTTACCGATTATTTAATTACTTCAAGTTAAAATATTTAATCTTGATAACCACGTGATGAAAACAAAGCAACTCGTTGAAACTCCAATATTAACCAATAATCTTATAATCGCAACACAATGGCTAAAGATAATCGATTAACACCGAAATCCAACAAATTGACTTTGTAACTTTAAAATTCAAACTTTATGATTTGTCAACCCTATTATCGCAACACAATGCATAAGAACCAACAAACGCATAAAATCCTAGATTAACAATCAACTATCAAATCATTATCGCAACACAATGCCTAGAAGAGATAATTGACTATTAATTTTTCATTTAAAGCATCTTTCTTTTTAAAACGCAGATTTAATTAACACTTTATTATCGCAAAACAATGCTAAAAGATTAATAAAAATCTTATTTTTAACAAGAAAATATGAAATAATCAAGAATCCAATAAATATAAACCAAAATCCATCAATCAATCCAATAATTTACCAATTAATACATACAATCCATCATCCCAAGCGGGTGAACAAGAAAACTACTCACTAATCATGCTAGAACCCGAAATTAAACTCAAACAAATAAAAACCATTACGAAATCAGAGAGTTTAAGGAACGAGTGTACCAAATAGCGCAGCTACAATAAAGAAATTAAATCCAGAATTCGAACCGAATGCTTCAAATCTTCAATAATTCGAAACCCTAAGCTAAACTTATGATTAAAGTACGTGAAAGATGAAAGAAAGCTCTGAAGTTCACCCTAGTCGTGTCTGAAACGCACAAATTGACGGTGGAATCGCCCCGAATGCTTGTAAAATTGAAGAATAACGAAACCCTAAGCTAAAATTATGATAAAGTACGAACAACTACTGAAAACCGAGAGGAATTTCAACAAAAAGTCGTCTGAAATTCGCCCCCCTCGATTCTCTTCAGCTGCTGCAAACTAGGGTTTAAAAAACGAATTTCGTGGGCTGGGCTTCTTACGCGGCTTCGTAGCTGTGTTGACTGGTCTTACACCACCTGGCTACATGGTCTTGTAAAAATCTGTTTACGCGGCCGCGTGAAAGAAAGCTACACGGCCGCGTAGGGCAATTTTCAGCAAATCTCCGAATTTGATTAGGGAAGCTAAGTGGACTTCAATTCCTCGTTCTTTTGGCCTCGATTTCCGTTCCAATGTCGATTTAACGGCTTCTGACCTGCGAAACATAAATATTAATAAAATCAGTATCGTTTTTGCTCATTTCGGTCTGAAAACCACCCAATATGCAAGGGAAATGATACAAAATATATGTATAAATATGCACATATCAAAATACCCCACACTTGAGCTTTGCTTGTCCCCAAGCAAACCGCGACATAAAATGTTTTCAACCAGGCCTCAATTCAAAATAAACTCTCTAGAAACATGCAAGACTCAATTGCATTAAAGATCCATAAACTATGAATTTGAATCCAAAGCCAGGAACAATGAGACCACAAGATGCAAAAAGAATAGAATGACAATGTCAACAACTTCCCACCTAATTACACGACTCAGCACCTCACAGATTTCACTCATCACTCAAGTGTATAGGCTCGTGTGTTTTCACAAATTTCGCTCAATACCAGACATGTTAAAAGAATATGAGCATATGCTTGAGAGTAAATCACACCGCCATCACTCAATGTTTGAAAATAGAGCACATAAAGGTCTTAATAGGCTGTAACGAGGCTAGGCTAAGGGCATGGGAAATGTATGGCCAAAGTGGACTAAAAGAATGGGATCCAAGATCAAGCAGCAAGCAATAGAAGCGAGTAACCAACATGGGACCAAATAAATCACTGAGAACACTACCCAAATAAACTGGCTTGATTTATCACATCTAATAGCAGCTCAGAATGACAAAAATTCGTTTCACTTTCTTATTCCAATACCTTTTTTTTTCTTTTTCTTTTTCTTTCTTTTTTTTTTCTTTTTCTTTTTCTCTTTTTTTATAGCGCTGAATTTCCAAACACTGATTATATGTAATCTGTACCCAAAAAGAACTCTCTTAACCACACTAGCATTGCTGCGGTACAACACTAGAAAAGTCAGGAAGAACACAAAAGTAGAGAATTACACATAACTCGAATGCTATTAAAACAAGGCATAATCGTCAAGGCCCACAGAGGATAAACAAACTAACAAACGAATGATCCTACATAAATCCTTAAAGCTTGCTACTGAATCACGATCTCAATTCCGGTCAAACGAAAGACAAAAGGATTATTTGGCTGATAGTGTGGGTTGTCACCGAAATGAAAGGCCAAGGCTCAAAAGGGGGAAATCTATGGGAAATAATGCAGGTAAGGATGTCACTGGGAAAAGGGGTTTCCTAACTGTGCCTTTATATAAGTGCTAGATTCTCAAACGATGTGATCTTGGCATGCATTTAACAAACAAGTTCTACCCTAATCCAGATAACACCGACAAATTCACACTGAAATGAATAATGAGCATTAAATATGAATGCTAGATGGGCTCAAATTCTCACGAAATAAATGACAGGGTTGTTTGTGCTCAATCATGCAATTTCAGTCAAGAAGCGTGACATACATATCAAACATTAATACTGCAAAACAAATAATCTCAAAGTCACTTGCTCAGCTTCGCATGCATAGAAAATAGAACAATACTGCAAAAGAGTCCAACACGCAAAAATAGAGAATAACTTTTGAAAATCAGCCCAATTTTAACCAAAAATGCTATGAACTGTTCATAAGAACATGCAAAGCTCAAAATCGACATTTTTATACTCCCACCCCACACTTAAATCTGACAGTGTCGTCACTGTCATAAACCATGCAAATCTAACAGGTAAGAGTAAATTAGAACTAGAGAAACTCCCCTTATAATGAAGAAAGCACTTAGGCGGCTCTGAACGATGAAGCTGAACTTACTGCCAGCAAACATCTCTACCATTGTCCCACCTTAAACACATTCAAGTACAAAGAAACCATACATCAGCAACCACATGAGAGTATATAACGATGAACCCTACTCAAAAATATGATAGAAAGTGTTGAGTACATATGAACATAAAACCAATACTAAAGACAAACAAAAATATATAGATCCTGTAAAACCCATGAAAATCACTGTTGGCGGGCTGGAGCAGATGGAGAGGATGAATGCTGGGAGGAGCGTTGATGACAAAATATCCGTGGTGCAGGAGCACGAGGCGCAAGTATACGGTCAGCATCCAAAACAGTAGCTGGGACACCAGAAGAGATGGCAAAGGTAGTGGATGGGGTCTGAACTATTGGTGGGTCAACATAGGTGGGCGAGTGGTGAGAAGGGGTGGGTGAGGAATGGTGGAGGGCCTGCTCCTGATCTGTAGTGGTGGGCATGGCTGTAGGAACATGTGGAGCAACGACCGGAGCAGGAGGAAGGCTATATGTAGGCGGCGGCAGTGGTCGGATGCCCATGGTAGTCATGATGGTATGTATAGCTTGATGGAGAAGGAGCTACTCGGAAGCGTAAGCATATGAAGCGACATGATCAGAAAAGGTGAAACTCAGTGGAAGCATAGGGGAGGCTGATGGGTCGAAAGTGGAGGATGAGTGGGCGGACGTGCCAGGTATGTCAGTCTGGTGGGTGGGTGTAGGTGGTCGATCATGGCGCTGAGGTGAGGGCTCTAGATCAGACTCGAAATTTGTGTCAAGATCGGGACGTGGTGGAAGGATGTGATCCCGATCATCAAGTAAACTCATGTTCCGGAGCGTCTGAAGTGTGATCTGTGTAGATAGATAGACGACCTGAACCGGACGCTCCTCCCTCAAAAGAAGGGTTAACTCATCAACAAAAGAAGAAGTTCTTATCTATTTCACTAATTCAGCGATAAGATCATGGGCAGTCATTTGTTGCCTGTACTGCACATAAGGACTCATCAGGGAATTTCTCTTTGAATTCAGACTCATTCAAAGGAGGCAAGTTTGAATTTTCTAAACGGCTCAAATGATCTGCTACTAGATTCTCAACTCTTTTCTTGTCTTTGATCTCGATATCAAACTCCTGGAGAAGAAGAATCCATCGAATCAAATGTGGTTTTGCGTCCTGCTTCTGAAACAAGTATCTCAGAGCTGCATGACCAGTATAGACCACTGTTTTCGAGAGAACCAAGTATGATCGGAACTTCTCGAACATATAAACCACAGCAAGAAGCTCATTCTCTGTCGTAGTGTAGTTATGCTGAGGGTCTGTAAGAGTCTTACTTGCAAAGTATATGGCGTGGAACCGTTTATTCCGACGCTGACCTAACACTGCCCCAATAGCAAAGTCGCTCGCATCACACATCAGCTCAAATGGAGACTCCCAGTCGGGTGCCACCATGTAACAACCTAACTTTTGATCGATCATGTAACGCTTGATTTTGATATAATAATGTAATTTTGTTATAATATTTATATTGCGAATATTAATTAAGAATGAAAATTTAATTAAAGAAAATATGATTTTAAATTATATCCATAATATAATTGAAATG
The DNA here is from genome assembly GCA_020465985.1 of Centrapalus pauciflorus. NCBI lineage: Eukaryota > Viridiplantae > Streptophyta > Magnoliopsida > Asterales > Asteraceae > Centrapalus > Centrapalus pauciflorus. The sequence continues at coordinate 115,833 of JAANYP010008382.1, forward strand.
AGTAAAACAAAAGAGATGTATTATACAAAAGTATAATGGGTTAAATTGAAAACACAAGAAAATAATGTATATAAACAAAGAAATGATCATTTAAGATCATTTATCAACCAACCACTCTCTCTCTCTAACTTCTCTCTAAACCTACGGCCAACCTCCAAATTGATCAAAACTCTCATAAATTGTTCAATTAATTGAAGAATTAACTCAAGTGAAGGTTACAACAATCAATCAACATCATCAAACTACAAGAAATCGAGGTAATAATTCCTTTAAATTTGAAATATATGTATGTTTAATTCGGTTTTGTGTGAAACCGAAACCAAGAAATTAAAACATGAAAATTTGTAATGCATGTATAGAATTTTAGTAGGTTATGATAAATCTAAGTTATTAGAAGTAGTAGGAACAAAAATCAGTGATTAATTCGTCCAAATGAGTTCAAAATCTGAGTTTTTGTGCAAAAAGGGTGTTCTTGAAGAAAAGTGTTGAAATTGGATGATTTTGGACGGATTAAAGTGTTCGATGGGGAAAAATGATATAAAAACAACCCAATAATGATAATATATCAATATAAGGCATTGCATGTTAATATAAATGAATTTAGTGAATTTTATATAAAAACCCGTATGGACATACTCAAGAACATCAAGAACAAAATCTGGGAAAATTCTAAAGTCATGAATCCGAATTCGGATGAGACCGAATTCGGATGAGATGTCCAATTCGGATCCCATCTCGGATCACTCAATTTCGGACCCATGATTTCGGATATTCCAATTTCGGATGAAATATTTCGGGTGTAAGGTAGTCCGAACTCGGATAACCGAGTTCGGATGGTGTATTTCGGATCCCTTATATTCGGTTCAGCCCGGTCCGAATCCGGGTCCCCAATCCGGATTGATCCGAATCCGGGTTTATCCGAATTCTATATATATTTTGATATTTTAATTAAATAAATGATTATATATATATATATGGAAAGCTTTTGAGAATTCAAAGAAACAAAGAAAAGGAACTAACAAATATTGATGAGTTATCAGTAATCAGATCAGATAAGATAATGATTTAAAAGCTTAAAGCTAATGATACGATATGATAAATTCTGAACAGGTTCAGTTAAATCCTGAACAAAGAATTACAGATTTAAAGATATTGAAAGTGGGTCACTGATTAGAAAAGGCAAAGCCAGAGTTCAGAAAGATTAAAGATAAATCCTGGGATAACTCAGGTGGTGGATTTTAAATCTGCTTGATAAAGACCAAGAACCTGTGAGTTATAGATATTCAGTTTTTCATGCTAGACTTTCGATTGAGATATATTGTTGATGACAGTTTATTTGACATTCATGAATGCTCAGCTGGATTGTGACCTGTGCACACCATGGTTCGGTGATGCCCTGTGGATCATGATAGCTAATTTGACTTATCATTTCACATGACATTGTACTTATAGTTCATTTCATATGTTATTGCTATCATGACTTTGATCACTATGCTTTCTTTATTGATCGCATCATTTGACATATTGATTCAGCTTAGAATAATTAGCTTTATCGGTCTATTGTTCTAGACCTAGCTATGTCACCAGTTCTATTGAACTTGGTATTGATATTCCGATGTTCCCCCATGAAGACCGCTGGTAGCTAGCCCAGCATGAGTGGATAGCTTCCACTAAAAGCGTGAGCGTGGGCTGAACATCATCCGATTCCCTGAGTTCTATGTCTCAATCATTGAGTGGCTGTAGCGGCAGTCCAGACATATCACGCTTTGACCCATGATCCGCTTGATTAATGCATGTAACCTGAAAATCTATATTCTCACTAAGCTTTGCTTACAGTTGCTATTTGACCCTTTTACAGGAAAAGACAAAGGAAAGTCACCTGCAGGACCTAGTTCTTAGGTCTTACAAGATCAAGATTGAAGTATTCTATAGACCACTACTCAACAAACCCTTCGGTACTGATTGGCAGATGATAATTGTGGTGGTCTGGGTAGATGTAATTTGATTGTATGATGACATGTATTAGATTAGTCTGATACCCTTTATTAGTTTATTTTAAAAATTGTAATCTGAACTAAAAATTGTATTAACTTATCCTAATGTTTGTACTTGTAATCAGAAATTCCGCAACTTAAATTACTCTATCTTAGTTATGATTGATATCGTGTTGCATGATGTGGGACCTAGACTCTGAGGACTGCCCCGTAAGGGAAGGTCTTCACAGGATGGTATCAGAGCCCATAGTTTGAGTGAATCAAGTATTACGTGAGTATACTTGATCTCAAACTGAAGCAATACATATGTATCAATCATTTAGGTGATTTGAACTGAGATAGGATGTACAGACTGTTAGGATGGGGAAAAAGGGTACATAGATCTAAGTCTATGAACTGATAGTTAAATGATTTTTAATTTTCAGTAAAGATGTCAGGATCAGGTGACATTCCCAACAACATGACCCCACAACAAATGTTTGAAATGATGCAACAACTATTAGCCCAACATACTGAACAACAAAACAAGAATATGCAAGAACAGCTTCAGGCTAGAGATGAGGCCGAAGCAAAAAGACGTGCTGACAAAAAGAACAAAAGAAAAGATAAACAAATCCAGAATGATGAATCTGATTCTAATAACTCTACCCCGAATGTCCAAATTGAGCAGCCGAAAGGCTGTAAGTTCAAGGATTTTAAAGCCAGCGGTGCCCTTAACTTCGAGGGTACAGTCAATCCAATTCAAGCGATGGATTGGATAAGTCACACTGAAGAGATCTTCAGAATCTCCGATTGCTTGGAGTCCAAGAAAGTGAGTTATGCATCTGCTCTGTTTGTGGGTGCTGCCCGTGCCTGGTGGAAGACCCAGAGAAGTATTTATGGCGAGGAGGTCATCCAGACTCTTGAATGGGAACAGTTTCTTGAAATGTTCAACGCGAAGTATTGTCCTGCTGACCAACAAGACAAGATGGAGGTCCAACTGATGCAGTTAACCCAAGGCACCAAGACTGTAGACGAGTACGAGCACGAATTTTCACGACTCTGTGGATATTCTTCATATCAGGTAGCTACGGAAGAAAGGAAGATGAACCGATTTCGTGGAGGACTTAACCCGAGATATCGACACCCAATGAGCGCAATAAAGTACAATTCGTATCTCGAAATGGTTGAAGCGGCAAGGCAGATTGAGAGAGGATATTTAGAGTACGGTGATCAACTCTACGCTCCATCAATGAACCCGACTTGTCCATCTCCCCCAAAGAAGCAAAGATTTGGCAGATTCTTTAAGCCCAACAAGTCTCAGACTCAGCAACCCCAACAATCTCAGCAATACAGTTCGCCACAGAAAGTCCAAGCTTATTCGCTTACAAATGAACCACGATTCTGTAAGAGATGCAGAAAATCGCATATGGGGTTGTGTAATCCAGACGATGTCACGTGTTATGTGTGTAGCAGAATCGGTCATAGTAGAGAAGAGTGCCCCCAGCGAGGTCTTGGTTGTGCTAAATGCGGAAAGCGTGGTCACTTCATGTATCAGTGCCACAGTGGACAACGAGGTCAATCACAGTCATCAGCTGGAGGTTCTACAATGAAAAGCTCAGCCGCAACTCCAACTGTTAGGACCCGTGCCTTCCAAATAACGGCGGAGGAAGCGAAAGAAACCCCGGATGTGGTTACCGGTACGTTTTTACTAAATTCAATACCTGCGCGTGTGTTATTCGATTCCGGTGCAAGCCGTTCATACATCTCGACTACTTTTGCGCAAAGATTATCTAAGTTTCCTTCGAAGCTTCCTGTTATACTTGACATAGAGACAGCCAGTAACAATTACGTTGTGGCTGATTCCGTTTATCGAAATTGCACATTACTCGTAAATCACGTTGTGTTTAACCTCGATCTTATCCCGATACCGCTAAAAGAGTTCGACGTTATCATCGGCATGGATTGGTTAACGAACAACGAGGCTACTATTGTCTGCAACCGCCGAATCATCCGAATCAAGACTTCAGACGGCCGAGTGTTAGAGATTAAAGGCGACAAGCGTAAAGGTGCTCATTGTTTTATATCGGTTGAGAAAGCGCGTAAATATCTTTCTAAGGGTCACGAATCCTACTTGTGTTATGTCTCGTCTGAAATTGTCTCTAAAGATAGCAAGAAATCAGTGTCTGATATTCCGATTGTCTGTGAGTTCCCAGACGTATTCCCTGATGACATTTCTGGAGTGCCACCGGAACGACAAGTTGAATTCGGGATTGACTTAGTTCCTGGTGCGGCTCCCATTGCTAAAGCCCCCTACAGACTTGCTCCTGCAGAAATGCAGGAAGTGTCAAAACAACTGCAAGATCTGTTAGAAAAGGGATTTATCCGACCGAGTTCATCTCCGTGGGGTGCACCTGTCTTGTTCGTAAAGAAGAAAGACGGAACTCTCCGTATGTGCATCGACTATCGTGAGTTGAACAAAGTCACAATCAAAAATAAGTATTCTCTGCCCAGAATCGATGATCTATTTGATCAGCTACAAGGAGCCAGTTACTTCTCGAAAATCGATCTTCGTTCTGGGTATCATCAGTTAAAAGTTAAAGATGAAGATATTCCAAAGACAGCCTTCCGCACAAGATATGGTCATTACGAGTTTCTCGTAATGCCTTTCGGTTTAACGAATGCACCAGCGGCGTTCATGGATCTCATAAATCGCGTGTGCAGACCAATGCTGGATAAGTCAGTTATCGTATTCGTAGACGATATTCTGATTTACTCCAAAACGGAGGCTGATCATATTGTTCATCTACGTCAATTGCTAGAGTTATTGAGAAATGAAAGACTCTATGCGAAATTCTCAAAGTGCGAGTTTTGGCTCAGACAGGTAAAAATCTTACATAGTCTCGAGTAATTTCTTAAAGCGTTCGTTGTTTCAAAAACTTCAATTCTACTTTGATTTCTTTATAGATTCAATTCCTCGGTCATGTTGTATCTGGCGAAGGCATCTCCGTTGATCCATCCAAAGTCGAGGCCGTTCAAAAATGGCAAACGCCTCGCAATGCCTCCGAAATCAGAAGTTTCCTTGGATTGGCTGGTTACTACCGGCGATTCATTAAGGACTTTTCGAAGATTGCTGTGCCACTTACGATGCTAACACGAAAGAATACACCTTTCGTATGGGCCGATAAACAGCAAGAGGCATTCGACATTCTGAAGCAGAAACTCGTTCAAGCGCCAATCCTAGCCTTACCAGAAGGCAATGATGATTTCGTTGTCTATAGCGATGCATCTGGTACTGGCTTAGGATGTGTCCTCATGCAAAGGGGAAAAGTCATTGCCTACGCTTCAAGGCAATTGAAGGATTACGAGAAAAGTGCACCAACTCATGATCTTGAGTTGGCTGCCGTGACCTTTGCATTAAAAATCTGGCGGCATTATCTCTATGGGACTCGGTGTCAACTTTACACCGACCATAAAAGCCTCAAACATCTTTTTACTCAAAAGGATCTAAACATGAAACAGCGTCGGTCCTTGGAGCTTATCAAGGACTATGATTGCGAGATCCTATATCATCCCGGCAAAGCCAATGTGGTCGCGGATGCATTGAGTAGAAAAGTCTATCCGGAAAAGTGTTGCTATGCCCTGACCCCAATTGTATTCTCTTCTGATCTCATTGAAGATATTAAATCTGCTCAAGCCGAAGCCTTAAAAGAAGAAACATCTGATTATGAAAAAATCTCAAAGGGCAACTTCAATTTGTCTCTGACTCATTGGGACTCAATGTCTCCAGGAAACCGAATCTGGATTTCCTAATATGGTTCTCATTAGCAACACTCTTCTATTCCGAAGCCCATCAAGTCCAAGTTATCCATCCTACCTGGCGAGCCCTCAAAAGATTTAAATTTTCGAATCTGAATAGGATTATTGGTGCCAGGGATGAAGAAAGACATCACGGTCAATTCGTTGATGAATTTGAATTGAATTGACAAGCTGCAATAGGTGTCAAATGGTAAGGCAGATACCCCAGGAAGCCCTTTGGGGCATAGCAACCACTGCCAATTCAGAGGGAAGTGGGAGGGGAGCATATAACCATGGACTTGTCAACGAAATTGCCAAAGACCAAGAGAACAACCGCCTCCACTCTCGGTAGTCGTGGATCGATATTAACGAATGTAAGCGATTTCTTATACCGATGATTGAAAGAGGACCTTACTCCCTTGATAGCTTGGCACCGATGGAAAGTACAGAAGTTATTTTCACGTCACGGTGTGCCAAACAATATAGTGATATGAGGTGATAGTCGTTCACGTAAAGATGTTTGGAAAGCATGCCAAGACGGGTTGGGTGAATAGATCTCTCTAACTTTGAACTCATCATTACGTTTGTATATGATTTATTTGGTTTGTTTTTGGTTTGAAGGGACTTGAGATTTGTTGGTACCCTTTTGTTTAACCCCAACTCCCTTGTCTTTTTTGCCGTGCTCTTTCCAAATAATCTTGAATGTGAAACGACTTCATTCCCCGATCATGAAGTATACGATTTTTTTTTCGATTTTATGATTTTTTGGCAATACCGTGCTTTTGGGTAAATAAGTTCTTCGGTTTTGGTCATGAACTCTTGTGCCCATCTTCTTTCCCGGGGTAGTCTCTTTCCTCGGTATAAACTGCGCTGATCTCGTTACATCGATTCCCACTGAACACCGAGATGGAGTCGTGTGTTGTCTCTTGGTTCTTTGGCAATTCGTGACACAGTAAGGTTTCTATGTCCCTACTTCCATCGGGAAATGTGCCTTACGTTAAGTTTAGTTATTTGTGTTGTTTTTTGCCTATCCCCAAAGGGTCTTCTGGTGTTCTGCCTCACCATTTGATCACACTTATGCAGCTTTCACTTTCGCATTGACACGATGTCTTTCTTCATTCCTGGCACCACTAACTCCGCCTTCAGATCGTAAAATCTTACATCTTGCAGCGCCCTCGGATTGATTTATTCTTGGATATAACTTGTACTGATTGATGGGCCCCTTCGGATAGATGACGTGCATGCCGAACTAGAACCTATTAGGATCCCGATCTTTCACTGGCTTCCCATTTGCAGACAGTGACCAGTCCCAAATGTTACCTCACTCTAATCGCCGACCACCGAAACCCTTAAGTTGTACCCTTCCTGCTAGGACTTTGTCATACCGATTTCTGTTCATCTTCTTACGGCCTCGGATTGTGCAGATTAACTAACCTCTTCATGAGATCGAAGACGATATCCAAAAACAAACAAAAACAACATTAAAACAAACAATTTAAAAAAAAACCAAAACAATTGGTGGTCTACGGTGCTATGCATTTACCCACTTTTTCCCCCTCCGGCCATAGCACTTTTCTATGCCAATTGTCATCCGCGGACACACACATGGCTTGTGCCGGCCGCTCTATCTATACGTGATCTCGCTAATATTGTCCTTGATCTAGCTTCACCGACCCGACGCGTTTCATGTCTTTAGATCCCTTTTGAGCTAATCCAAGATGTGCTGACGGCTCTATGGTCACGGTCTGTAAAGTTGATCACAGGTTTCCACATAGAGCATATACTGCCGCCCAGATTTTAATGCAATAGGTCACCGGCATGTTTTCCCAACTCAAGATCATTGCGTTGGTGCACTTCTTCTTCCGTCAATCTTTTCACTACCAGCCCCTTGAAGCCGTAGGTTCAACCTGACTTTCTCCCCTCTTGCCATGAATGGAACCACATCCTAGCCAGTCCCAGATGCCTCGCCTATAGACATATCGAAATCATTCATGCCTGTCTCTGCTTGATTAGGTCTTTTAGCGATGGCTCTTGAACAAGTCCCTTTTTTTTTCTATGTCCTTCTTCAGATCATTGTTTGAAATTGCCCTCTTGCCTGTTTATCTGTGACCTGTACGAAAGGTGTATTTGCTTCTGCTGTTAGCATCTGCTAATGTTGGTTCATTCAGCACTTATTCTTCGGTACCCCCAAAAGTCCTTAATGATTATTCGCAAGGTAGTAACCAGCCATCTAAGGAAACTTTGATTTCGGAGAGCATTGACGAGGGCGTTTGCCATTTTTGAACGGCCTCGACTTTGGATGGATCAAACATTGAGATGCCTTCGCCCAGATAACAACCAGGCCACGGAATTTGTATGATTCTATAATTTAGGACCATCCACTTCCTGTAGAAAGAATTTTTTAATTCCAATTTAATTTCATTTTTACGCCTCTTTTGTGTATAATTACACCGTAGACGCCTCATAAGACACATAGCTACAGGATGCACACCGTAATGATTTTAAGCTGTCGTGAGACCAAAACTCGATCATTTGGAGAACTGTGCAGAGAGTGAGGAACTCGCAAGGAAAATGCGCTGTGGTTCCGTTACGTTGTTTTTTTTCTTGTCGTTCTCCTGTACTTTTCTTATCTGTTGCCCCGTGTACATCTGTTCGTCCCTTTTGCGCCCGCGTGCGGGCGTTGTTCTTACCTTTGTTGTGTCTCATGCCTTTGTGTGTTCCCTTTTTAGCACTTGACGTAGATGAACAATTATGATCACGCCTACTTTTTGGATGTTTAAATCAGAATATCGTTCGATGACTATCGATAACTGATTTTCTTATCCAGCATTGAGTCTTGCACACTCAGATTTCATGAGGTCCTATTGAACGCCGCTGGTGCATCGTTAATTTCCGAAAGGCATTACGAGAAATTAGTATGACAATATCCCTTTTCCGGACCAGTGCTTGTCTGGGTATACCTCTTTTTAACTTTTAGCTGATTGAAACCCAGAGTACGAAGATCGTTGTTTGGAAACTAGCGGCTCTTGTAGCCTGATCAACAGATTCATCAATATGGTGCCAGGGATATTATTTTCTTTCATTGTGATCCTGTTGTTTCAACCCCCTCACCGATTTCAGCCTTCGACTTTGGCCCACATTCGGACAGCACCGTTCCCGTCATTTCTTCTTTACCGTAACAATACCGGCTGCCCCCCCCACGTTAGATGGAATACTCGTCGTGCAAATTGCCCTTCTCTGTAACAGATCTGGCAATGCTTTTGGTTTCACAATTCCTGACATTTCGCCAGGCGCTACGTCTGTAGGGTGTCTTTGAGCGTACTGGAGCCGCCACACCCGACGAACGCTAATGTAAATTCCGAATTTTCAACTTGCGTTCCTGGTGGCACTCCAGAAATGTTAATCCTTTGGGATTATCTTCCCCCATGGTCATCTATCCCCACTATATTTTCTCGATCTCTCTAATGTCTACTACCATCTTTTACCTTCTCGTCCCCAAAAAATATACGTCCCCTGCATATTTGATAATTCCTCTATCTACAGAACTCGACGGAATATCATTAACGATTTTCTTGTTTTTGTTTCGACTTCCGGCGGTTGGACCTTTCATTTCGAGCCACGACAAACAAAGATCAAGATCGGATCCCTTAGACACTTACGATACGTTTATCGCGCTTTCTTCATATTTCCCCTTTCCTTTTTTTCTTTTCCGTATATACTAACACCACCCCCCATGAGCCATCTGCTTGCTTCTTGCCCCTTGTGCCTTTGTAACCTCTATTAACACCTGTTCTCGGCGTCTTGTATTCGAAGTCACTCCTGATTCGGTATTTTTGATTGTCGGCGGTTTTGTGCAGACTTCACTCTTTTTAGCTGTGTCTGTTGTTCGTTAACTTCTCACACCTGTCCACGCCAGATGTTTTATGTTTACCCTGTTTGCGTTGAACCTTTCTTCCTTTATGCCCGGCTATCTTTGGGTATAAGATCTTCGTCTGGTTCATCACACAACGTGATTTTTACGATTGTTACTGTGTGCCAAGTCGATCCAATCTATCCGGCCCGGACTAGTCAGCCCACTGGTATATTGGGTACTGGGCGGCGCGATGGCAAGTGCCGTGATTAACCTCACCCAATTTTGTTAGGATTCCTCGCCCCGCGCACCAGGTTACCAACTTACGCTTCCAACCGACGCACTAGGCCTCCTCGCCCTCCCAAAAAGTAGCGTCGTAGGATGTTATCATCAACGGCTGCACCGGAACCTCGCTCCAATGTATATTACCCCCCCCAACGGTGCTGTTTCAGGTTTTTTGTAATTGCCAGTTAAAAACTTACAGCTGTTTGATACCCACACCAC
>JAANYP010008383.1:0-65907 GCA_020465985.1 Centrapalus pauciflorus
CCTTCAGAAGATGAAGAATAGACCCAAACTGCTCCTCCTGGTATGCCTTTAGAGCATCCAGGTCTGCTCGTGTAACCCGGGGTTCACGTAGATCCCCCGTTTCCACCTCAGGTGTAGTACCTGGGTGTCCAGCTGTCACAGTTGGCATAACGTTAGCTGTGGCTGGAATTCCTTCCGTCATTTCCGCCACACTTGTGGTGTGAGCGGATCCAGAAGTTCCGGATGTCACAAAGACATCAGATGATGCAGCAGGTGTCCTAAAGTGTGTATAATGACGTGTGGGACTAAGCGTGCTCATCAAAGATGGTGACGATCGGGGCGGGGATCGTCGGATTTCAACACCTCCTGTCTCCAAATGAGACAGTGGTGGCATATGTGGAATTTCCCCGTGCGCAATTGAAACACTGGTCTGTTGAGAGACCAGTGAGTGGCTAGGGTGGGGTGTGCAATCGACCATTGGGCTAATGGCCTTAGACTGACTTGCCCGGATTTGTCTTGGTTGGGGTTCACCCTCAACACTCTCTAACCTCTCGGCGCTCCCTGATAGATTGTCTCTCGGACTCGGAAGCACAAAGTCCATCATAGCCTCACGCTCAGATTCAAAGAGTATCTCTGCTGCAGTTAAGTCTTCTACCGCTCCTTCAGAAGTTGGGATATCAAAAGGAATATGTTCAGCGATAGGACTTGATCGATCTTCTGCTGTGTGCACCGGTAGGGACTCCATATTCGGGGATGGACCAGGTGCGGGAATATCATGAGCTTTCTTTGATCTGATGGCCCGTCTTGGCTTTGTAGCTAGTTGCTGTATTGGTGACGGTGCAACAACTGCTTCTTCTTCAGGTGTAACTTCCAGCCCGGCTCCCTCAATTACTTCTACTCTTTCTATTTCCATCCCGGCTCCCTCAGCTCCCTCTACTCTTTCTACGACCAGACCGACTCCCTCAGCTACTCCTACGCTCTCGACTTCCATCCTGACTTCCTCAGCAGTTTCAGAACTATCAGAACCATCATCTCCCCCTGCGCCCTCAGAACTCACAGAATTCTCACTCCTACCAGCTTGGGAAGGCTGTCCCGGTGCTGGGGCAGCCATAGCTGGATAATTAAGGCCTAGATACTCTCTTACACGAGTGCTCGATTGATCAGCATGCGCTAAGAGTTCTTGCGGGAGAGGACGAATCACAATGCCTTGTTGAACGGGATGTGGCTTCAGAAATCCCAAGGAGTATACGGGATATATCGGATTCTTGAGTCTTGGAAAAATAGTCCTTGGATGTGTGTCCATGAAATATCTGACAAAGAGTTGGAAGAATCTTTGGAAAGGAATGTATCTTTTCTTCTTTTTGTCATTAGCTTTATCTTGAATATATTCACTGATTTCTTCCCAGACAAAGTTACCGTAGTCAAAATGACGATCAAATACAAACGAGTGAAACATTCGAAGCGTAGCCACACTTCCAGCGTCATGGCCAGATGTTTTCCCTGTCATGCACTTGGTCAGGATATTCCAGATGACGAACCATAGACCCTGAAGACCTTTGGTTTTGAATTGAGAGATTCTTGATAAAGGACCATGATATCCCATGCTAAGAATGTCTGTACATAACGTATCGACTTCCACCAGAGGATCAAAATCGAGTTTTCCTTGGATTGCATTTTCAGTGGGAAGCCGCAAGATGTCGCGCAACATGGGTAGAGAAAGTGTAACAGTCAGATTGTCGATCTTAGTTTGAAATAAATCTTCGCCATTTAGAGTAATAATTTCCAAATAATACCAGAACTGCTGAAGATAGATTTTCGGAACAGATTCAGCAGCAGTCAAAGCATAATTGATCCGGTGGCCCTGAATGATGTCATAGACAACATTTTTGACTTTGAAGAAAGATTCGGGATCTAACTTCTAGTTGTTTGCTAAATGGGAGACCCAAAGATCGGAGTCCGACAACTGATATGCTTGGGCAGCCATTAGAATTCTGTTGAAAAGAATAAGAATTGGTTAACAAACAGAATAGATACAAATGACAGTTAGTAGATAAGGGATAAGGAGTTAGTTAACTATGGATGAAACAGTTCGAGCGTCTTAAACTAACTTTATCCGACGAGAAAGAAGAAAACAAAACAAACAAAAAAAATTAAATAACAATAAATAACAATTCTACAATTTAAAATTAAGAAGAAGAAATAAATAAATAAGTGAGAAAGTAAGTAAAGAAAAATGAAATATAGAAAAGAAAATAAATATAGAAAAAAAAATTTAAGAAAAGAATTATAGAATAAAGATAAAAAAATTAAGGCAGAAAAAAAAATTAAGATAAAATACAAGGAAAAGAAAAAATTTTGAGCTAATAAAAAACTTAAAGAGAAAAAAATAAACTAAAATTAAAATAAATATGCATGAGAAAAAAATAAGCTAAAATTAAGGTTAAAGAAAAAGATGAGGAAAAAAAATTAAAATTAAAATAAAAAATAAAAAAATAAAACATAAAAGAAATAAAAAAAAACAAAAAAAATTAAGAATAAGTAAAACAAAATAAAATTCCAAAATACTAATAATGATAATGATAATAATAGTAATAATAATAATAAAACGAAATAAATAACGAAAAACAGTTTTAAAAAAAAATTAACAAAAACAACAAATAAAAATGAAATTACAGAAACCTATGTTAATATACTGAAACTAAAGAACAAAGAACATAAATACCGAAACCAATGAATTGAAATCATCGAAACCATGGAGATGAAATTATCACTACCGAAACCATGATTCTGAAATTGCCGAAACAATTGACTTAAATTACCATAACCGAAACCATGGAAAAGTAGAATACCGAAACCAGGTAAGAACCAAAATACCGAAACCATGGAGAATGGACTACCGAAACCATTTTGGATCAAACCATTCAGGATCTGGACTACCGAAACCATTCAGAACCAAAATACTGAAACCATGGAGAATGAACTTTACCGAAACCATTGAAGAATCAAGATACCGAAACCATGGTGGAATTTAATAACCGAAACCTATGTCCATCGAGAACATCATTACAGAAACCATATATGAAGGGTACCGAAACCATTTATGACTAAAACTACCGGAACCAAGAAATTAAACTACCGAAACCAAGAAATTGAACTACCGAAACCATGGAACCTTAAACTACCGAAACCTTTTGATAAAATTAATCTAACCGAAACCTTTTGATAAAATTAATCTAACCGAAACCCTTTAGAGAATTAAACTACAGAAACCCTTGATAGAATTAATCGACCGAAACCATTTAAAAACCAAAATACCGAAACCATGGATTATCGAAATCATCATCAAAGACTCTCAATGATTCGGTACAATTAAACAATGAAATCATGTGAAAGGGTTACCGAAACCATTGAAGAATCAAGATACTGAAACCATGGAAAGGGGTACCGAAAGCATTGAAGGGATACCGAAACCTTTGAAGGGATATCGAAACCCTAGGTTTCGGTTGAACCCATAACCGGATCAAGTTTCTTTCAATTTTAGAGCAATGTTCCTCATATATTTCGACAGAAAACAGAAAATAATCATACATTTACACTCAATACATCATCTACACTAATATTAAACAGTTCACACTACTCACCATTGATGGATCGATAAACACAGTGACAAAGGGGGGGTCTCGGGTACAAAAAAATATAATACAAACAGAGAACGACAAAAACATATATATAAACAAGAAACAAAGAAGAAATACAAGAAATATAGATGAAGAAAAGAAAACAAACCTTATGAGAGCTTGAAGAAGAAGATGAAGAGAGAATGGGGGTTTCGGTTTTTGGGAAGGAGGGGGGAAAAGATGAAGCAAACAAACCGGCCCCCCTAACATATTTAAACAAATTCAAAAAATTTGGCAATTTTTTATATTTTAACCAAAAACAAAAACAAAATAAATAAATTTTCATCTTTTTGGGTTTTTCTAGATTGGATAAAATAAAATAAACTTAAATGAACTTGATGAAAATCTTTTTAAAGTTTACTGATAAAAATGAAAAATACAAATCTTTTTGAGATTTTGTGAAAAAATTAAAGATAAAAACTATAAACTAAAGAAGTGAAAATATTTTTGAGGTTTTCCAAAAAAATAAAAAAAAAGAAAAAGACATAAAAAAAATTAAACTAAATACAATATTTTTGAAGTTTTTTTTTTGGATAAAAACTAAAGATAAAATAAAAGAAATAAAGAAAACCAAAGAAAATAAAATAAAAACTTTTTGAAGTTTTCAGATAAAAAATTGAAAAGAAGAAAAGAAAAAAAAATAAAATATTAAACTAAAATAAATGAAAATCTTTTTGATGTTTTCTGATAAAAAATTAAAATAGAATAAAATAAAGATTAAACTAAAATAAATAAATATTAAACTAAAGTAAAAGAAAATCTTTTTGATGTTTTCTGATAAAAATTGAAAATGATAACAACTAAACTTTAAAGTGATAACAACGATTGGATTTCTCTCCCCCTCAAAATCTCAAACAGATACAAATACCAATTACTCAAAACATGTCATTATTTCAGATAAACACTTAGAGATATAGACAATAAAAAAGTTCATTTCATCAAAGACAGATGTAGACAAAGATAGAGTTGTACCAAATTTTGTTCGATAAATTAGATAAATCTAAGCCGGATTATTCAACATGCCTAATTTTGCAACCAAGGTTTGAAACCGAGAATCGTCCAAGGCCTTGGTGAAAATGTCAGCTAATTGATCCTCCGTTCGAACAAAATAGAGTTCAACTGTACCTTTTTCTACATGATCTTTGATGAAATGGTACCTGATGTCTATGTGCTTTGTGCGAGAGTGTTGAACTGGATTGCAAGAGATCGCGATGGCACTTCGGGAGTCACAGTAGATAGGGATTCTGGATAGCAAGTAGCCATTGTCACGCAGTTGTGTTCGCATCCACAACACCTGAGAACAACAGCTAGCAGCTGCAACGTACTCGGCTTCAGCTGTGGATTGTGAAACACAGTTTTGTTTCTTTGATGACCAACTAACCAGCCTTTCCCCTAGGAATTGAACGCTTCCTGAAGTGCTCTTTCTGTCAAGATGACAACCTGCAAAGTCTGCGTCTGAAAAAGCAGTTAAATCGAAATTGGATCCTTTTGGATACCAAAGTCCAAGATTTGGAGTGCCCTTTAAGTATCTGAAAATCTTCTTGACAGCAAGAAGGTGTGATTCTTTTGGGTTGGCTTGAAAACGTGCACAAAGACATGTGGAGAACATTATATCTGGCCTACTTGCCGTGAGATAAAGTAATGAGCCAATCATACCCCTGTATTGTGTCGCATCAACACTTTTTCCAGAAGGATCAGCGTTTAGCTTGCAATGAGAAGCCATAGGAACTTTTGATGATGTACAAGAATCAAGTTTAAATTTTTTCAGCATGTCTAAAGTGTATCTAGACTGATTGACAAAAGTTCCTTCTGGAAGCTGTTTGACTTGTAAGCCGAGAAAGAAGTTAATCTCTCCCATCATACTCATCTCAAACTTCGACTCCATAAGGTCTGAGAAGCTCTTACAAAACTCAGGGTTTGTAGATCCAAATATAATATCATCCACATAGATTTGTACAAGCATTATGTGTCTGCCCTCAGATTTAGTAAACAGAGTTGTGTCTACCACACCTTTTGAAAAACCAGATAGGGTAAGAAATGAAGATAAGCTATCATACCAGGCACGAGGAGCTTGTTTTAGACCATATAAGGCTTTGTCTAAAACATAAACATAATCAGGTTTATGTTCATCAACAAAACCTTCAGGTTGTGAAACATAGACCTCCTCGTTAAGGACTCCATTCAGGAATGCTGTTTTGACGTCCATTTGATATACTTTGAATACTTTGTATGCAGCAAACGCCAAGAATATTCTGATGGCCTCGAGTCTTGCAACTGGAGCAAAAGTTTCGTCGTAGTCAAGTCCTTCTTGTTGACGATATCCTTTAGCAACCAGTCTTGCTTTATTTCTTACCACTATCCCATTTTCATCTCGCTTATTTTTGAAGATCCATTTCGTTCCAATAATGATCTGATTCTTTGGTTTGGGCACCAATCTCCATACTTGCATTCGTTCAAATTGATTCAATTCTTCTTGCATAGCAACAATCCAATCAGGGTCCTTTAAAGCTTCATCCACACGAGAAGGTTCAGCACTGCTTAGAAATGATGAGAACAGACATTCATTGGCTAAAGCACGTCTCGTTTGAATTCCAGTGGATGGGTTACCAATGATTTGGTCAGTGGGGTGGCTACGAGTCCATTTGATTTCATGTGGAAGAGGGGAACTGGATGGTTGAGTTTGAGGAACATCAGATAGGATGATTGATTGTTCTATTCGTTCAAGAGATGGCATTATGATATCTGGTTCAACAAATTCTGGTTCGTCATCGGTTTGATCAGGAATAACAGAATTTGAGAAATCTTGTTGAGCTGATTCTGATGCTTGTTGAGAAGAGGATTCGGTGATTGGAGATGTTTCAGTTGGTACTGAATCAGATGATGTTGTTGCATTTATCACCGAGTTATCCAATGTTATCACAGTTTGTTCTGCAGGAACAGAAGATGAAACATTTGGATTAGCTGACTCAAAATAATCATTATAAAAGTGATCAAATAAAGTATTTAATGAGTCGTCAGTTGTTGCAGAATTCGAAGGACTCTGAGTTGGAGAAATTGGCGGCCTAGAAGTTGTAGCTTCATTACTGGATTCAACCAATTCATCAAATGATACATTAACGCTTTCATTCATAGTCCTTGTGCGAGTGTTGTAGACACGATAGGCTTTCGATGATGTGGAGTATCCAATGAAAATTCCTTCATCGGCCTTCTCGCTGAATTTTCCGAGATTCTCCCTGTCATTCAGTACAAAACACCTGCAACCAAAAACACGAAAGTATTTGATATAGGGTAATCGTTTGTTAATTAGCTCAAAGGGAGTTTTGTTGAAGCGCTTGTGGATTATTGAGCGATTCTGCGTGTAGCAAGCAGTGGCAACAGCTTCGGCCCACAGAAACGTTGGCAACTTTGAATAGGCAAGCATTGTTCGAGCAGCTTCCACTAGTGTTCGGTTTCGTCTTTCGACAATCCCGTTTTGTTGTGGAGTCCTGGCAGCGGAATATTGATGATGAATGCCTTTTGATCTCAGGAAAGTTTCAAGAACCGAATTCTTGAATTCTGTGCCTTGATCTGTTCTGATGAACTGGAAAGCTGACTGCAACTTTGTCTCAACAAGTTTGATTAAATCAATGATATGTTGGGGAGCTTCATCTTTGGTTCGCAAGAATCGAACATATGTGTATCGAGAATAGTCATCCACGACAACCATAGCGCTTTCCGTTGATACTTTGGATCCTCATTGGTCCACATAAGTCCATGTGGAGGAGCTCTAACGGCCTTTTGGATGTGGGTTCGGGTTTGGGTTTATGTGCTGCTCTTTTCATTTTTCCTTTTTCACAATCTCCGCAAAGGTGATCTTTGTCGTACCGGAGCACTGGCAGACCTCTGACAAGACTTTTTGAGACCAGTTTATTAATATTGTCAAAGTTGAGGTGAGATAAGCGACGGTGCCACAACCAAGAGTCTTTTGTTCAAGCCTTGGAGAGTAGGCAAATGCTTTCTTTCAGTTTGAGTTTTGCCAGATCGATGGTATACAAGTTTGAGTTACGGAATCCTGACAGCAATTCATTTCCCGAATCATTTCTCACACTACATTTTGTGGCTTTAAAGTTCACCTCGAGACCCTTATCACAAAACTGTCCTATGCTAAAGAGATTGTGGCCCAATCCCGGTACATAGTTCACATGTTGGATGATGAGATTTTCTGAAACTAAATCTCCATGACCAACGATTGGTAAATGATTGTCATTCCCAAATCTAACTGAGCCGCACTGTTCCTCGACATAGTTAGACAATAACTCAACTCTACCGGTCATGTGACGAGAGCATCCCGAATCCATTACCCATGTTGTTTTTACCTGTCATTGAAATCAGATAAGTAACAACATACAACTCCTGTCTATCACTAACCGTGTTCTGAACTGGCATGTCCAGAAAACTTGTACGGTTAAAAGCGGGTCCTGAACTGAGTGCACAGGAACCATTCTGCATAAGATCAATCAGACACTATGGGAACCCATTGAAGAATGGGTTTTTTCAGGTTAGCACAGGATGGAATTCCAGTTATATGTAACAGAATATTTGCAGGAACCCATTTTTTATTAGTGTCAGTATTTGATGCAGAAATCTTTGGGACCCATTTGAATATTGGACTTTTGGATTTTGTATCAACTATGGGTTGTTTGGAGCCCTCAGAATTGGTCTGTTCAACAGGCCTTTTCTTTGTCCAGACTTTGGTGCATTTGATTTCCTTTGTTTTTACATGACATTTTTCAAGTTTTGAATTAATCTTTTCAGGAACAGAAGAACATGAAGTAGATAAACATGAACCAACAAGGTTTTTCATTACAGAACAATGTTTTGAAAGTCGGTTTACATTCATGTTTTTCCCTACTACATTTAATCTACTTCTTGAAATAGAATTGTCGGAAATGACATGCAATGGCACAGATGCCTTCTTGAAAAATGAAGCTTGCTTGACTGCTCTTTGGGAATCATTCAGATGATCTGTAACATCAGACAATTTTGAATCAGTTACATGTGAACTCTTAGAATGAGAAGAAATTCGTGAGTGAGAGAGTTTCACGGAATACTTGTGATTCTTTGTAGAAGAATGTCTAGTATCCTCTGAAACTCTGGTTTTAAGATTTGTTGAGCACTCACCTTTGAGAATTCTTGGAGGAATTTCAAATATGTCTTTGCCTTTTGCAACATTTGGTAAAGCGGTGTTTTTGGTAATTTTACCGGACACTGCTAAAACCTTTGCTTTTGATTTATTGGAGAGAGTGGAGAGTTTGATTTGTTTCAGTTGAGAGATTTCATTTTCCAAATCCTTGATGATAGATAGGTATGAAGCCAGGTCATCATCATTGGATTTGAGTTGAATTTTAAAATTTTGTTCTTTGATTAAGAACAATTTTCTCTCTTTTTCAAAAACGATTCTTTGATCATTCGCCAATTCTACCGAAGGTTGGGTGAGAAAGGAGGAAATTTGAAATTGTAAGTCTGAGTGAAAACCTTGATACACGGTGACCAAAACTGTTTGTTCAAAACCTTTGCAAATACAATTCTCCTCACCTTTCAAAATATCTTTTTCAAGACGTGTGATTTGATTTTGAAGAATGAAGGTGGGAATGTAGGAATGAGATGTTGATGCAACAGGTTTAGCATCCATTTCCGACTTTGAGTAACTATGTATGTAGTCATCCGATAGAGTGGGTTCTCTATTGGAATAACTGTCATTGAGTTGCTCATAGCCAAAAGATGTATGCTCGTTTTCACAGAGTTTTCGTTTGGAATCTTCCTCATTTAAGGCATCTTCTGTTGAACGATGGAAAACTGCCTTGAAACCATGTCCCATGTAATTGTGATCATACAAGGTAGGTAAAGTGTTTAATACCTTGTTAAGAATTTTGGGACTTTCATACCAAATACCTTCCTTAGAATGATAGAAACGAGTCTCTTTCGGTTTATTCATGTGGATGGTCTGATCAGTTTGACCACGTTTCAGAAATTCATCCTCAAGGGATTTTATTTTTGCATACAACTCCACTCTTTCGTTGGAAATCATTTTGAACTTTTGTGCATTCTGAGAGTTTTCACATGAGATGGATTCAAATTTGTTTGATACTTCAGAAAGCTGAGATTTCAATGAATTGTTCTCTTCTTTAATTTTATTTGAAGTTTCAATTAAAGAATAATTCATATCATTAATCTTAACCATGTCTATCTGAATATTTGAGTTTTCACTTTTTATACTGAGCAGTTGATTATCAAAAGTGTGAGACTTTTCCTTTTCAAGCAAAAATTTCTGTTCGAGAGAATGATATTTTTCGGTGAGAAGTTTGAAATCATTGACTAATTTGAATTCAAATTCAGAATGTACCTCACTGGACTCGCCATCAGATGAGATGAAGTCTTTGTCGTTAGTCATTAGACAGGATGAGGTGGACGTCTCTTCAACCTGTTCATCATCTGAAGCATACCTTTCCTCACGTCCTTCACTCCTTTCAACTCTGTAATCCACGAGCTGTTCTTGAACCACCTGCATATCTGGTCCTAGATGACCAGAGTTGAGACTGAAGATGTCAGCCACATAACATGGGACATCGTTAGCTCCATCATTTTCATCATCAGTCTGATCGTCCATCCAATAGTCATCCTCTGCTACTAGAGCTTGACCACCCTCTTTCCTTTCAATCATTGCCAGTTTTCGACGATAGTAGTCAGCGTTTCGTTGGAAAGGTTTAACACATTCTCTGGCAAAGTGACCCAGTTCACCACACTTGTAACAGACAAGACTCTTTCCAGATTTTACATTCTTTTCTTCAGGTCTGTTCCTTTTGTCTCCTCCAGCTAGCCTCTCAATTCGTTCCTCATCAGGATTGCGATACTCATCTCGATGATTATCACGCCTCTCTTCCCTCTCTACTTTCCATTCATCTTTGTGATCCCCTCGTGGTTCCTCACGACACTCATTTCGTCTGGGTTCACGGGTATTGTTTCTCTCTTCTCTGAAACTACGATCCGTTCGCTCTTCCCTGCGCATACGCGGCCCCGTTTCATATCTCAAGTTGTTGTTGGTCTTTTTCTTAAAGAACCGCTGATTAAACTTGTTGGACAGAAAAGCTAGTTGATCACGGAGGTCTACCATTTCAGAGTCCGAGGAATTGTCAGGTTCATGGCTTGACTGACCCATTTGAGGATCTTTGTATGAGAAAGGCATGGCTGGAGATTTGCCTTTGTTATCAGTGATCAGTGCAAGTGAATCATTCACTGGTCTGGTTCCACTTGCAGATAACGACTCAACCTTGTTTCTTATAGCTAGATGATCATCAACATCATCTTGAAATTCTTGCAGATTTTCAAATAGGAAATGGATATTGATATCATTCAGATCATGTGTCCTCTTTACTGTGCGACATGTAGAATTCCATTCAGGACGAAGCGAAGCAAGAAAACGAAGATTGATGTCGTCCTGTGAGGTGTTGACTTTGCATTTTTTCAATTCGTTCAAAACGGAGCAGAAGCGATTGTAAGTGCTTTCAAGAGTTTCTCCGTCTCGAGCCTTGAACTTAGAGAAAGCAGATTTGATGTTCTCCCTTTTCATTTTGTCGCCCTTTTCAGACCCTCGCATCTGGTGAGCAACTTCATCCCACATTGCCTTGCCAGTCTCTTGACTGTCAATACTGTTGAGAATGGGGTTGGGAAAGGCTTGTAGGAGATAATTCTCTAACTGGATGTCAGCTTTGGCTCTAAGTCGTTCCTGTTCAGTCTGAGGCCCTCGTGGTTCACGAAGTTCGGGAATTGGTGGATCATTATCGGGTTTGGCAGGTATGATGGTGAAATATTCTGCAGGACCTTCTTCAAGAGATTTAAGCATCAAAGAGCCCAGATCATGCAGCGCAAGAAACCTTAAAAACCTTCTCTTCCATTGATCGTATTCTCCACGATACAGAACCGGTGGACGAATATCCGTTCCCAAAATTAGAGCCTCGTTTGCCATGTTTGATTTTGAAAGATTGATCTTAGAATTGGAAACTTGGAGATGTTTTTTTTTTAATTAACTTAATAATATAAAAGAAATGAAAATAAAGAAATAAATAAAAATAAAATAAAAAACTTGTAACCTGAAACAAAGATTTGGAGAATTAAAAAGATTTTGAAACAAACTGACAGTGGGGTTACAGAAATCCTGGGTACTGAAACCTTGAAACCTTGGTACTGAAACCTTAGTACCGAAACTTTGGTATAGAAACCTTTGATATAGAAACCTTTGTATAGAAACCTTGGTACTGAGACTTTGGTATAGAAACCTTGGTATAGAAACCTTGGTATAGAAACTGTTATACCGAAACCTTGGTACCGAATCCTGTATACCGAAACCCTTGTACCGAAACCCTTGTACAGAAACCCTTGTACCGAAACCCTTGACAAATTACTTAGTACCGAAACCTTGATGAATCTACCGAAACCTTTAAGGTTTCGGTATTTGTTGGTGAAACCTTTCTTATATACCGAAACCTTGGACCTACCGAGATCTTGAAATACTACCGAAACCTTTAAAGAGGAAATCCTTTTTGCTACTTTCTGCACTTGTTTTCAAGACTGAAACTTTTTTCCAAATACAGAGACGTACTGAAACCTTTGAGGTTTCGGTATTTTCAAGATTTCAAGATTTTCAAAGTTTTTCACACAATACAAAGATTAAATCTCAGATATAGCAGATATATGGCACAAGTATTTCAATTTCGGTGCAAATAAATTTGTTTGACACAAGAATTTTGAAAATTTTTGGTCAATTTCTTTGGTACAGTACGCCAGACACACGAACAGATGGGTTCAACAAAAATAATTCATTTACTCCATGAAAAAGATGTTGTTTTTCACAATAAACATATTCTTGATGATTAATAACAACATACAAATGATATTTAAGCAAAAGATCAGAGAGTTAGACCTTTTTGAGAAGAAGGCGATGAAAAGCAGGTTACGCTTTTTGAACACAGCTCCAAGTTGAAATCCAATTCCAAGCTCTGATACCAAATGAAAGCTTGATTTCCCAGATATTACACAACCATGGCATATAGAGTAACACTCAAACAGATTTATCAATGAAAAATACTCTATTGGGTGAAGAAGATGAAATGCTCTGAGAGAAATATATCACTGCAAATTTCTTTCTTCAACAACAACAAAACCTCCATCTCTTTTGGTTTTTATAACCAAAGAGACTTTGGGAAAATTACATAACAGGTCCTTGGACTTTAACATTACAAAAACAAATACATAACTAGAAATTAAATTATTACAAACTAAAGATATTAACTAGAAATTGAAATAAATAAGTCTAACAGTGTTGGAATCATTCGACCTAGAATCGGATGATGTATGCGAATCCTGTTTACTGGGCAAGATGACAAAATCAGCATTCACAGGAACGTGTGAAAGAGGTGAAGGACTATTGGATTTGGTCCACACAGATGTATATGGGCCATTCCGATGTGCTACAAAAGGGGAAAATCGGTATTATGTCACCTTTACAGATGACTATAGTAGATTGAGATATGTTTATTTAATTAAACATAAGTCCGACACTTTTGAGACATTCAAAAGATATCAAAGTGAAGTAGAGAATCAACTAGGCAGAAAGATAAAGGTTCTCCGCTCCGACAGGGGAGGAGAGTACCTTAGTATCGAGTTTCTCGATCATCTTAGAAGCTGTGGAATAGTTTCCCATTTAACACCTCCTAGAACACCACAACTTAACGGAGTTGCGGAAAGGAGAAACAGGACCTTGTTAGACATGGTCCGATCTATGATGAGTCGAGCAGCACTTCCAGTAAGTTTCTGGGGTTATGCATTAGAAACTGCGGCACATATTCTAAATCTAGTACCCACCAAGAAAGTTTCAAAGACACCTTACGAGATGTGGAAGGGAAAGCGTCCTTCCCTTGGTCACATCAAGATCTGGGGTTGTGAAGTCTTCGTTGGACGAGAGACCTCCGACAGACTCAGTCAAAGATCTGAAAAGTGTCTATTCGTCGGTTACCCACAATAGTCATTTGGATATCTATTTTACAAACCACGTGAAAACGTAGTGTTTGTATCTCGAAGAGGACCGAAACCCGTTTGGTGAATTCTTTGCCGGCATGTTTGGACAACCACCACCACCACAGTAGTCAGGTTCTCCCGTTCCTCTTCTTTTGTAGGATGATTTACAGCTTTTGTGAGCATTTCTATTATCGAATAAGTGTGTTTCTTTTTTATTAAGATTGAGTGAGATACAAGTCGTTAGAATAATTCGATTAAATTTCCCTATAATTCTTTGTTGTTGAGCTTGCGACCTAAAAATGATGATGTTAGTTAGGTCGGTTTCAAGTAAAAAGATATAACTAAATGAGTTTAGACAAATCGCAAAGAGTCATAAACGCTCAAAAATCAAAGAAGTGAACTGAATTTAAAGTAGGATATAGTGTATTGTAACGAGTGATAAACAACAAAAGTTCCAATAGCCGCTATTAATTCATGCAATAAGGGGGAGGAAGCGAACATGAATATAAGCCTCAATTCAAGTATGGCCTAGTTGATTCAGGAGATTAAGTCTAAAGGGTACCATCATGCCTAGCCCCCTAAGGTCAACTGGTCTGGGAGTGGCTGACCCAAATCCTGCTACACGGATCATCTAGAAAGCCATGTTAAACTTGAACGGAAAAATAGAAATATCGCATTAAAAAGAGTAAAACGAAAAGGAAAAGAAAAATCAGTATCTATAATCATGCATTGAGGAAAAAGATGGTCCAGTGACCCACGTGAATTCAATTCTGTAACCTTGAGCTAAAAGGATTATAGCGGTGAAAAATTCTTGAAACAACTATCCTGGAGACGTCACGTTATATCTGAAAATAATCTAGTTCGTGTCCTTGAATATAAGTGTGTTTATGAAGGCTAGTGTTTGTTTAAATGAGTTGGTTGTATCTTTCACGCTTGATAAACCCGATATGTTTAAAGTCTGATTTTCGTTGCTTGCTCGGGACGATTAAGAGATAAGTTGGGGAAGTTTGATCGGATTATAAATAACCATGTTTATTAAGCGTAAAAGAGTTGTTTTAAATGAAAATATGTCGTAGAATGTGCTGCTATTGAGTAAATTTTGTGCTTGTGCAGGTAAATAAAATCCAGTCTAAGTTGGCGAAAAAAGGAAGGAAATCAGAACATTTTTAAAAGAGTCAGGCACATAGGGGTGCGCCCTGCTCCTAGAACGAGTGCTCAACAGAAAGAATTAAATTTGCCAAAATACGGATTTTAGAGGCAGGCGCGAGGGCGGGGGGGGAGGGGGGGGGGCGCAGGCCTGCGCCCAACCCATTAAATTAAAACTCCAGTCGTTTTTAGGGTTTCAGCTCTCCTCTATAAATACAAAACTCAGAGGAGGAAAAAACATCGTTTTTTGAAGAGAGAAAAGCTTAGAAAGAGGTCCCGTTTGAGCGAATACGAGTACGAAGCAAGCACGAGTCAAGCTACGACATTGCTATGAAAATGGATACACCACTCTGGAGTATTACACCAATGATGTCCGGCTAATCTCACACTAATTATTCTCGGAGGAAGCACAACGCTAAGTGTCTAATTTCTATGAACGATTTCTTATGTTTGCATGGTTTTTATTGTTTATGTTTTGATTGTGAACGAATGATTGTTAATTGTTTGGTTGCGTTTCGCAAGATAGTTCGTTGATATTTTATTATTCGTGTCGAGTTACATATTTAATTAAGACGAATAATCAACGTATCACGCGCTATGCCCAAGATCACGTAACGATTCTAATAATAATTATAAAGAAAAGATTATGTCTATGTAATCTTCACTTCGTTTATGAAATCAAATATAAAGCTAAGTGTGGAATCTGGGAATGATTATCTTCGTTACTATATTTAATCAAACAACTCAATTAAGTTTTCTTTTTACAAATCCCGCAAGTAGTTAACTTTACAAAGCAGACGATAATCCTTTTCAACCAATCACTTTTTCCAAGTAATTAAAATACAACGCTAGTCGCTCGAATACGTGAAATTGACCTCTCGCTCTCTGTGGATACGATCCCTACTTACCCTAACTTCTAAGGTAATTAGTGGTTATTTTTGGTGAGATAACGACACTCATATCATGCGTGCGCGCGCTACATATAGACAACGGCAACCCATATAAGTGTGAGAGTGTATTTTAAATTATTAGTAGCAGCAAAAACAGAATGAGGATCAGTACAACATCAATACTTTGTTAATAAATGATCAGGTTAAGGAGTGGTGTGTGTGCTAATTGAATAAAAACATAAAGAGGAATAACCAGCAAAGCAACAACCTTATAATAGCAAAATGAAATCGAGTCTTGTGTGATTTGTTGATGGTTTTTCTATACACTTGCTAGATTAATTTAAAACTTTGCAAAAAAATAAATAATCTAACAACAACAAGAATATTAACCCTAATAAATCTATGCCAAATAATTAAAGCAACTCAATAAAATAAAAGAGAGAATAAAAAACTAACCTTTGGAGAAAACTGATTTCTCCCGCGAAGAACGCTTCCATAGCAAACTCTGATCTGACGGCTAGTGCCCAAAGTAGGAACATCTCTAATGGTTCACACCCAATGAACTAAAGAGAGTATTTATAACTATGTTCCAAGTTCCAATTATCTTGAGTCCCAAAAGTTGGATAGGAACTTAGAATTATGAATGAACGATTTGGAAGCTAGCATGCAACCCTTTTTATACTTGATTGGAAACCTTAAATTAAGGTTGCATGGGAGATGTAGGAACCCCCTATAGGGGCCGACCCATATACCCTAAGCCCATTAGGGTTTCTACAATTTTCTGTTAATGGCACTTTGGCCCATGTACTTCCTTAATTATATCTATTTTTTAGTTTCTGATTAATCTATTAACTATTAATAAGTTTACAAACTAACTCATTAATTAATTATAATCAATTATTAAGTTTCTAATTAATATTATATCACATGGCTATTTAATTCTCTTTATGATTCAATAAGGGCAAACCAAAAAGGACCCTACTAATTAATGATAATTTTACAAATTAGTTATGGCTTGGACACTAATGCCAACATTTGTGTGCTGGAAAACAAAACAAATCAGCAGCAAAATAAGCCAAGACTTCAAGTAATAATTTGTTTTGTTTTAAAACAGATTGTAAGGAATATAAGAAGGTGTGTTGACTCATTGAAAAGGGGTAAGAATGAGTCTTTTAACCGTTTATTCCTTGTATTATAAAGCAATTAACGTCATGATCATAACTTTTTCAATTTGCTACGAACTATTATTATCTTTTAACCGCTTATTTCTTCTCTTTATATGATCATAAGACTAGCGTTTTATTATTACAACATTTCTTACACACTTAACATTAAAAATACTCAGGAAAATGAACTAGGATAAGACCACAATCTGTCAAAAGCATCAATTAAGGGACAAAAAGGCACCTTTTTTCTTTTCACTAACTGGAATTCATTCATTTTATTAGCAAATTGTGATGCATATGGTCCATGTCATTGTTGTGTGCCTCATAACACTTTAGTTTATCTTCATCACAATTTACAAATGAACATTCTAGAAATAGCTTCAAGGATGATTCAAATCTTCAAATTTACACAAAGTACCAAATACCATCAAACTAAATACCCAAAGGTAAGATTAACATGCACCTCTACTCCTCTAGGCTAGGGACTTGTCACGCAACTAAAAACTCCAAGAATTGTTGCAAAAAAAACTGATAAATTTTCAGCTTCTTGGTTCAGTTTCACTGATTTTTTCATCAATGACTGTTGGGCAATCAATGCAAGTTAGAGTGCATCATTGCAACCCCAAAATAAACAATGAAGAAAGCTAACCAACAACCAATGGTTTTTAATTAGAATTACAAGTTTTGGAGTAGCATGTTTCCCATTTTGGGATGATGATTTTTTGTTGATAGACTAAATTTTGTTCCCAAGAAAAAGTGAGGACTTGTGCTGCTTCATTTTCAAGCAATCCTTCAGTCCGGAAGTGGATCATTCCAATCAGATAATTACTATTCTATCATGTTATGTGTTTTAATGGAAGATGTTGATCCAGATCCGGGTGATGAACCAATGGACCATTAATTCAGCTGGTTATATATATATATATATATATATATATATATATATATGTATATATATATATGTATGTATATATATATATATATATATGTATATATATATATGTATATATATATATATATATATATATATATATATATATATATATATATATATATATATATATATATATATATATATATATATATATATATATATATATATATATATATATATATATATATATATATATATATATATATATATATATATATATATATATAGGGTCAGGTTCTATGGGGCACCATATGCATCGGGAACCAAAAAAGAACCAACCACAGCCTTTTGATTAAATGATCATTGATGCATCACGCGATGCATGTATTTGGTATGCATAGGGGTAATTTTGGAAAAATAAATATGGCTAGTCAAATGAAATTTAATTTTATATTAATTAAATATTCAATCACTACCTAAACAATAAATGCTAAACAATATTAATTGACACACTTCCAAAATTACAAAATCTATACAAATTCAAAAAAGAATTCGTCCCACCATCATGCATCATCAAAATAGTGATTCATCTTCATCAGATTTATCTTCAAAACACGATGCATCTTCATTTGATTAATCAAAAATCACGATGCATCTTCATTTGATTCATAAAAAACACGATGCATCTTCACCATATTCATTTTCAAGCATAATGCATCTTCATCGAATTCATCTTCAAACATGATTTATCTTCATAAACACGATGCATCAGATATTCAGATTTGTCTTCCATAAACATCGGGTAAACACAATTTCATCTGATTCATCTTCAAACACGATGCATTTAATCGGATTTATACAAAAAATTTGCATGAACTAGTTGATGCACATCGTTTATCATAACACGATGCACAGGAGATTCTCGTGTTCATCATCTACGTACTGGTTCATAATTGGTGTATCTTTGTTCATCTTTTATATGCACTCGTTCATCATTCGTGTTCATCTTTATATGCATCTTCGTTCATCTTCGTGTACATCGTGTGCTGGGTTCCGACTTATCGTGTTCTTCGGTTCCGATATATAGTGTTTATCGTGTTCTTAGGTGGGTTCATCTTGTTCCTCGGTTCCGACTTATCATGTTCATCGATCACTAACTACATCATCGTCACCGCAAAAGTATCGAAATCCGGAAACTTGATGATTCTGGAAACCTGCTTCAACATTCTTGAGCAATCCATCCAACGTAGACGATGCAAGCGGAATTGAGAAAAAATGTTGCAAATTGGGGACGAAAATAGGATGGGATGAACATGGGACAAACATGGCACGAATATATGATTCTTTGATTTTGATTTTGGATTATCATATATCAACAAACACTACTAATTGGGACGACAATGGACAAACAATTGAATGAGATTTTTTTTGGTTAATTTGGTGTTTCCAAAATGTTTGGAGGAAGAGTAGGTGAAATTGAGAAAAAGTCTCAATCGGTTACTAAATATAAGGGAATGTTATATTTAAGTATAATTAATTCTTTAATATTTGAATTATTATTAATTATGAGTTAAAAAAAATATATGCATCATTCCTAAATTGCCCTTGATGCATTTTTTGTTCCCACCGGTTCCCAATGCATCGTGGTGCCCCATAGAACCTCAATCTATATATATATATATATATATATATATATATATATATATATATATATATATATATATATATATATATATATATATATATATATATATATATAAACTGCTGCTGTGAATTAATAGAAGGAAAAACACAGCAGCACAGATTCAACATAAACAGATACTAATTACTACCGACTGCTTATTTTGCCATTTCTTGTAATCACCATCTGGCAGCACCAGCAGTGAGCATGATGGGAAGTTTACTATTTTATTAAGAGGCCATTTCCTTCTATTAATTATCAGTAGATTAGAAACAGTGAATGATTGAGCTTATGACTCTTATATCTGCTAGTATCAGTTGCAATGACCTTTTATATGTTATCTGAAACAGATGGGCCCATAAGAATGCTAAAAATGAGTTTTCAACTTCTGGAATGAAAAATTGGGCAATAGATGACATGAAAAAAAAAGGTATCATGGTTGGACAGCCAGGAGGAAAAGGTAAGGCAGAGTAGCCATTCACACAACAACTTATAATAAGTCACGGAAAAACACAGCAACACGGAAGTCACGATTCAACATAAACAGATAAAAAGTCATCGATTCAACATAAACATATAATAAGTGATTCAATATATAATTACTACCATGCTTATAGATTCAAAGCTATTATGCAATCCCCTCATGCTTATGGATTCAATATACATTTACTACCATTAGTTTCAGGCCTATCCATATTAATTTCAATAATTTCTGTCAAATAAACACCAAATGTACCTGAGAGATTGAGACCATTAGCAGAGAACCAGCATCGTGAGCGAAGGAGAGTGGAAACAACGTAGAGGAGCACAAATTGCTAATTTTAGGGATCAATTTGTAAATATGTGTGGAGCAACGAGCAGAGGGCGCACATGTGTGTAGCTGGAGCAGGAGTAAGAGCCAGAGCTGGAGATGGTGGCTCTGGCGGAGTGAAGACAATGGAGAGGGCGATCGAGAGTAAAAAGAAAGAGACCGATGACTGTGGAATCCCTAATTGTGTTTTTATTTTTTTAAACATTCACTTGTAGTGTGAATTGCACACTTAATAATTAATAATACTAGTTCTTTTTTTATTTCTACCATCTGAATATTATTTGTAAAAAAATGTAATTGCTTCTTTATTTTGTGTTTAAACATAATTATTTTTATCTTTAATTTCCAAAATACTGATTGTATATGAAAATTAGGATTAATAAACAACATTTCATTAGACATATTGAGCGGCACTGTTAGTGACCTGCGTGCTTATGTCACAAATTCAGCGACACATACAGTGTCTTGTATATAATGTCACAAAATCAGCGACACATGTAGTGACATGTGTGTATATGTCACAACTTTAGAGACACACATTGTGTCTTGAATATAAAGGTCACAAAATCATCGACACACTTACTGACATGTGTGTGTATGTTGCAAATTCAGCAAAACACATATAGTGTCTTATATATAAATGTCACAAAATCAGTGACGTGTATAGCAACTTGTGAGTTTAGGTCACAAAATCAACGACATGTATAGTGACTTGTGCATGGATGTTACTAAAAGTAGCGACCAACGACGTTGATGACATCTTCGTCCCATAACATGTCTCTAATGTTAACACTAATTTATGACATTTAAATACATATCACTAAATATGTCGCTGAATGATGTTTTTTTGTAGTGACATATGAAAATATATAAAAAACAAAAGCAAACAAAAATAAATTAGTAATTATACATGAAGAAATAATAAATAATAAAGACATTTAATAGAAAACAAAAATATAAAAAAAACTGAAATAAACATAAAAGGTAAAATATAATTACACTTAGTTGTTATTTGTTTTTTAAAAGGTTAGATATCTGAAGTCTGAAAACCATGTCTAAAATTAAAAGGAGACCTTAAAATCTGAAATTGGCTCTGAATTTTAATTTAGAGTTTCAGACTACTCCCTTTCTCTTAAAATTCAGAGAAAATTCAGAGGTTAGAACACTTAAGTCTGAATTTAAACAAATAATACAAATTAGATTAAGACCTGAAATTCATACTTCAGACCAAATTCAGACCCTTTTAACTGCAAACAAACACACCATTAGTTGTAAATTTATCTAGTATATTGATAATATATTTTTTTAAATCAACCCAAGTATATTCTATTATAATATAAAAAGATAAGTAATTATATAATATACTACGGGTAAGAAACAATAGAATACTAGTTTAAATAAAAAAAAGTATGGATATTATCAAATAATAATGAAGGCATAGTAACCTAAACATTATTAATATTAAGTTACAATAATTTAAAAATAAATAACAAAAAGTAACGTTACTAAAACATCAAAATTTTGATGTCATATGTAACAATATATTATAATATAGAGTAAATTGTCAAAAGATACAATCAATTTTTGTATATTTTACTTTTTGTGGCAATAGTGTTTATTTTAAGAGGAAGTTGCACAAAAGACCTCTAAGTCGGATCATTTTTGCGATTAAAACCCTCAACCATTTTCCATTGCACAAAAAACCTCCAACCGGTTAAAAACTTTGTAAATTGGGGTTTTTTTCACAAAATCTGACTTGCAACCGGTTTAGCCGGTTGCAACTTGATGACGTGTAAAATTTTTAAATAGATTTTTGCGTAAAAAACCTCCAACTTGTTTAGTTTTTTCAATTAAAACCTCAAATCATTTTTAATTTGATAAAAAACCTCCAACCAACAAAGATAATTAAAATTGAGTCTTCACTGATTGCATTTTGATGACATGGATATTTATTAAAATTTTATTTTTAAACAAAAAAATTTGTTTCCCAATAAAACCTTCACTCTCTAGGCTAGCGAACTTCACTGCTCTGGCTGATCATATTCAGAAGCTAAAATGGAACATAAATAAACGAAACTGAACATAAAGCTGAACTTAAAAATGCAACTCGTGAACACAAAATGAAATCGATTCCATCAACACAATTGAAGTTAAAATTCAAGATTAAATGGCAATAGTTAATCGAACATACATACATAAAATAAACACCACTGAACATAAAGAGAGGATAGAGTAATCGGAGTTGCCGGAGGTAGAGAAGAAGAGAAAATGTAAATATTATTGTTGGTTAGAGGTGAGAAAAATATAGTTAAGGGTTTTAATCGAAAAAGTCACCAATTTCGGGGTTTTTTATGCAAAAATTTCAGTTTAAGAATTATACATGTAGCGCCACGTAAGTTGGGTTTGCCATGTGGACGCCACGTGTATGCTATGTAA
Organism: Centrapalus pauciflorus; assembly: GCA_020465985.1. Lineage (NCBI taxonomy): Eukaryota > Viridiplantae > Streptophyta > Magnoliopsida > Asterales > Asteraceae > Centrapalus > Centrapalus pauciflorus. Next base: position 22,711 of record JAANYP010008383.1, read on the forward strand.
GCATAGCAGCCTATTATAACCGGTCAAGTCCTAATTTCAAAAGGTTTTACCGGTTAGAGGTTTTTTGTGCAACAAAAAATGGTTAGGGGTTTTAATCACTTTGCGCAATTATCCCTTATTTTAATATGATCGATTTTTATATTTTATAACTAATAGTAACAACTTTTATATTTTGATGCTAAAAAAGGTTATTATAATGTTGTTACATCCACTTTATAAAAATTAATATATATTATTGTTATAAACGGTAAAAAATAGTACAATATTATTATTTTTTACTATTGTTCCTATAATATTATATGAAAAGATTATTAAATATTTACAAAGGATAATAAAAATGTACATGTAATTTTTTTTTTTTTATGGGAAATGAAAATAAAACCAAGAAAAGTAAAATAATAACTACGCATAAATATTTAAAAAAGCAAAAGCAAAAAAAAATAAATAAATCAATCAGTGATTACACATGAGAAAATTAATAAATAATTAGGACATTAAATAGAAATGTAAATTTAATTATCTTATACAGGTTTGAACATAAAAATACTTGAAAATTTTCTTTGACCAATATTTAATGTAATTAAAAATCTAATCTATGAATTGAGATGAAATGAAATTATAAATACCACAAATCTTTCAGTGTTTCCATCCTTTCATCCTCTAATTACCAATCAGTCAGTCACCATGTACAAGTTTTTCAGTAAGTCAATGACCTTCTTACTCCGACGTCCTACTCCGGCCACCACCGCCGAATCAACTCAGCTTCCCCAACTGGCTGAAGAACCTACCGATAATTTGCAACGACAGTCATGGCGATCGGTAGAAGGAATGGTACGGTGCTCGGCTAACTATGTTCCGCTTTCTCCGATTAGCTTCTTGGAGAGATCGGCGGATGTTTACAGAAATCAGACCTCTGTGATTTATGGATCACTAAAGTATACTTGGGAAGAAACACACACAAGGTGTGTGAAACTCGCCTCTAGTTTAACTCAATTGGGGGTTTCTCCTGGAGATATTGTAAGTTTTTTCTTCTTCTTGTTCCTTTGAAATTATCAATTTTGGATTTTGATTTTTAAGCTTTTATAAACGACAAATTGAATGTAACAGATAACTATTAATATTGTTTAATTATTAACACCACCAGGTAGCCACGCTAGCACCAAATGTTCCGGCATTGCAAGAACTCCATTTTGCTATTCCAATGGCCGGAGCCATCATCTGCAGTCTCAATATTCACTACGATTCCAACATGCTTGCGACAATTCTAACCCAGACCGAAGCTAAAATCCTCGCTGTCGATCATCAACTCCTCGACACTACTCTTGCTACCATTAATCTTCTAAAAAAACCACCTCTCCTTGTTATCATCTCCGATGCAGCAGTGCCGCCGCCCCATGATCTAACTACCAACGTCTACGATTATGAAACCCTCATAGACAATGGAGATACCGGATTTTCTATTGTCCGACCAACTGATGAATGGGATCCAATCAGCATAAGTTATACTTCTGGCACGACGTCGCGGCCTAAAGGGGTTGTTTATAGCCACCGTGGTGCGTATCTGAACACCATCGCCAGCCTTTTCTTGCACGGAGTGGGAGCCATGCCGACTTACCTTTGGTCTGTGCCCATGTTTCATTGCAATGGGTGGTGCATGGCTTGGGGCCTTGCGGCCGTCGGCGGTACAAACATATGTCTCCGGCGATGTGATCCTAAAGAGATATTTGATAACATTGTCCTCCATAAGGTGACACACATGGGAGGAGCTCCAGCGGTTTTGAACATGATTGTGAATTCTCCAGAGAGTGACCGGAAACCGCTCCCACACCAGGTCCACATTATTACCGGCGGTGCACCACCACCACCATTAGTTCTTTCGAAAATGGAGGAATTGGGATTTAAGGTGTCTCATTTGTATGGTCTAACGGAATCGTTCGGTCCGGGTATGTCGTGTTTGTGGAAACCCGAATGGGATTCGTTGCCCATTGAAGAACAATTAAAGCTCAAAACTCGACAAGGAGTAAAGCATTTCATGTTGGAAAGTGTCGATGTGAAAGATCCGGTCACTATGGAGAGTGTCAAATGTGATGGGAAGTCGATAGGTGAGATTATGTTTCGTGGGAATACTATCATGAGCGGGTACTTTAAAGACACGAAAGCAACGGAAGAGGCATTTATGGGCGGATGGTTTCGTAGCGGTGATCTAGCGGTTAAACATCCGGACGGGTACATAGAAGTTAAGGATCGGTCAAAGGACATTATAATATCCGGTGATGAAATCATTGGCACGGTCGAGGTCGAGACTGTAATCTACAACCACCCAGCGGTTCTCGAGGTCGCAGTAGTTGCACGACCTGACAACCACTGGGGTCAAACGCCTTGTGCGTTTGTGAAATTGAAAGAAGGTTTCAACGTCAACGCTCAGGATATCATCGACTATTGTCGGGATCGTATGCCACATTATATGGCGCCGAAAACCATCATTTTTGAAGACTTGCCGAGAACATCGACAGGAAAAGTGCAGAAGTTTTTGCTAAGGGAGAAAGCAAAAGCTCTCGGCAGCATTTCTTGAGCACAAAAACAAGAGTTCTTTCAATAAATCAAACGCATATCATCTGTTGAAGCATACAATCTCGATTAATTATAATATAATTACATTGCAAAAAAATTATCTTTATTAATAAGAGCGATCATCGATCTTATATAACATTATATATGTTTCAAACATATTGTTGTACTGTTCTTAATTTGATCGTCTCCTAGAGTTGGCTGATTCATCAACTTAACGTCAAACGATTTGTTGCATGGTAATCAATCTTCAAGAGACTACATCCATCACCCGCTAGGGTTTCGGGATTAATCAATGATACCCTGATCATGTAGGTTTGCTTTGGATAAGATCTATATCTATATATTATATGATAAATGAGAATACAATTTAATACATGACATCATCATATTTTACTTATAAATAAAAATACATATTATTATTTTTAAAATAGAATAAAATACAAGATAAATACAATAAATTATTTTAATGTCTATAAACATTAATGATTAATTGATTCTATCAATTATTTGACATTATTCCAAATATTATTTGTCAGCATTAATATATGTTTGATATTTGTTAATTTTTAACAATTATATTAATTAAAAATATATAGATATATAATAAAAATTTTAAATATAATTGAATTTTAAATGAAAAAATATAATACAAATAAAGAACACTATAAAAGATAAATTAAATTTAGTATAAACAATATTAAATATTTATTAAAATTATATGTAAATTATATAAACAATATTAAATGCTTAAAAAGTAAACATAATACAATATTAATAAAATCATACTTCATAATTTATTTGTTGTCATAAAATATATATAAACATTTTCAAAAAGATAGCTATACAATATTTATGACAAATAAATGTACTTTTCTTGCATTTACTTTTATAAGAATTACTATGTATATGGTTTAATTTTATGTTTACATACGTTTTATGTAACCAATTATTTTTTAAAAATTATTCTCGTAATTTGTGGGTCCATAAACTAGTGACATACTATAATAAGGAGGCACATGACGCGGTTGATACAATGTCATCAACATAACATGTTACCGAAGACCTATGTTGTAACAACACAAGTCCACCAAGATAAGATTATTTTCGCTTTGGTCACCATAACACTACGCCTCACAATTTCGTTTCCAACCCAAAATGTATCCTGCTGAGGGAGAGTTATCTAATCCTTATAAATGTCTCTTGGTTTATCTCGACTACCAATGTAGGATGTCACAAGCTTCCCCTCATTGGACATATCGTCCTTGCTATGCACATTGGTCTGGTGCTCGCCTCTGATGCCATTAACATCCTAAATAATTAGTGGATGTTAGTTATGGTTTAAACCTAATTAATTGTAAATTTAAAAGAATTTTAAAAAAATATAATTATAATTGTCTCAATTATTCAAAATATTAAAATATTAAATTTATGGTATTAATATAAACAAAGAAATGAGAAAATAAATATAAGTCACTACAAACAAAATATCATTTAGTGACACACAAAAGTGTCATTAAAAGTAAAAAGTGTGTCACTATAGATGTCAAAAAATTTTACGTACACAACAAAAAGAGTGGGTATATGCCTCAGTTTGTGTCACTACTTTAAAAAATTATGGGTAAAAGATTCCTCTACACCTACTTTTTTTCATAACTGACACAGTGACACTAAAAGTAAGATATAGTGACACCTTTTTTTTCTGTCACTAAATGACACTTTTCTTATACTGGGTTAAAGGGGTTTGTTTGTAAGTTGGTAGCACGGGGTTGTAGTTGTAAATTGAAGATGTTTTTTCTAACAACTTGTCATATGTACGACAAGTTGTTAGTCACCATCAAACCCACTTTGCATATTGAGAAGAAAAGTTAGCAGAGAAAAGAAAAAAAGGAAGAAAACTTGATTTCTTAAAGAATTAATCAGTTTTAAAGATGAAAAATAACACTTAGAGCTACAACTAAAGAGTGAGGTTAAGGTTAGTCTCAAATCACTATCTTCCTCTTCTTGTCCAACTTTATTCAGTTCTAGGAAATAAACCCAAATGGGTTTCAATGAAATCTTAAATAATGAAATTCAAATCTTATTAGAGATTTTTATTTATAACATTGCAACCTCATTTTTGGAACCTATTGATGTAAAAGTAAGATTTAATCGATCATGCATACAGAAGTGTGTGGTTTTGTGTGTGTGAGGGTACACGTACAGTGTTAGGATCAGCCTCGATTTGACCATCAAACACGAATATAACTTATAATTGATGTTTAAATGGATTTATATGTAATAATCCGGCTAATGATAAATTTATTCTGATTAGAAACAAAGTTAAGTTGGAAAAATGAAGAAAGTACAAAGTGCACCATAAATCCGGATTTTTTTGGAAGAAATGTAGAATTTTGGATCCAATTGGGATTAGGGACCCGAAATTTCGATGAATCCGAAATTGCAAGGTTTAAGACTTGGAAGAAATTCGGAAAGTTGGAGAAAGTCGAACCTAGTTGGGATACATAATTCGAATGGATCCAAATTGTGTTAAGGTAACATCCTAATAATTAGTTACATGTAATTTGGGATTAAGTTTGATTTTATGTTTTTTTGTGATCAAGTTGGATTATTAAATATAATTTATTGGTTGAAATTAAATTTTACTTTGAAAATTAATTGTTATATTAAAATTAATTATACTTCGATGTTGGTATTTACAACCTTAAGTTATAAGTGTAACATCCTCGAATTCAATTACTGTAATTTGTAATTAATTAGGCGGATAATTTATAATTAAGTTGAATTTTGGGCAATTATTATGTATTTGAGGATATTTAAAAGTTTGTTGCTATTTTATGAAGTTACGAAGTTTAAGAAAATTTGAACTCTGAATTATTATTAAGGAATATTATGAATTATAAAAGCTAGTAATGATAAATTTAAGAATAAATCAGTATTTTATGGAACCATTAAGTTGAGGGGTGAAAAGTGCAAAAATGATGAAAGTTGAATAAAAAGGCTAAAGAGCCATTCATTTTTCATTGCACTCTCTCTCTCTCTCTCTCTCTCTCTCTCTAGAAACGCTCTCTACTTCTCTCTAGATTATCTCACAAACCGACCGGCCGATTATCGAGATTTATACGTCATTGGAAAGATCTCGTGGAGTACTACAACAATCTACGGTTGGATTCTTGATTTCGTACGGATTGAGGTAAGAATCGACCCTTTTAAGTTTATGTATTTCGGTTTTGAAGAACATAAATTCGAATCTGCTATTTTTATGTGATTTAGAGCTAGTTTTGCTTGAAATCTTGCAAGAATATGATAGTATATGTGTAATAGAATGGAACCTAGGCATCATACATGATATATCGGTGATTTTAGGCTTAGAAAGGCATGTTTTAAAGTTGTAAAGATGAACAAACTTGAAAATACCAAGAACACAGTCGAAATGCAAGAACAAACTCGATTTTTGTACTAAATTCGAGCATGTATTCGAGTTTAACACATGGAATTCGAGTTTATGTCCCTAAATTCGAATTTAGGACCCTAAATTCGAATGACATTCGAATTTATCTCTATATGTTCGAGTTTAGCCTTAAAATCGAAGGGAAATTCGAATTTAGCCCCTAAAATTCGAATTTGTTGCCTAAAAATTGAAAACCCACTCTCTAAACTCGAATATTTTGAATGAAACCCATAAACAACACATAAAATAACAAGAGTTATTCAAAGGATAAGGTGTGAACATGAGATGGGCTCAAACTTAGTTGTAGTTCGAATTTGGACATAGACCCGAAATGGGGAAAAATATTGCAAAACTTACGAAACTTGATTTTATGGATTTAAACGGTTTTTGACTCGAAATATTGTTGCAACTGATTTAACAGGTCCCTTGTGGTGTTGTTTAACCCACAGTGGGGTACATTGAGGATCCGGTTGAAATTCCAAAGAGAAATAAATATCGGTTAAAAGTTTAATTACACACCCACTGTGAGTACAATAGATTTCGCATGTTTATATTTGTTTTATGTTAGCTTTGCCTGCTGAGGCCTGTTGCTTCATTTATTGTTTGGAATTCTACTAACTTGCGTAGATTTAGATGCACATTCATACTTGTTGCATGTCCTTTCGATTGTTGTGCATCTAGTGATGGACCGGTGGGTCGCATCAAATACTCCGATGTTACTGCGCTATATGACCCGGAGCTGATCCCTCCGAGGTTCTGGTAGGCAGTATGTCATCCCCGATCGTACGTTTGTCTCAGATGGCATGTTTTTATGCCGAGCTTTGGGCTCGAAGGGGCTGCGGCTCTGGTCCGTACTTGGTGTACGAAGAGGGTATACGATGTTTGTCATCGGTTTTACCCTTGGGGCTTCATAAAGACTTATAAAATGCGTAATCTGTGTATTCACTAAGCCTTTGCTTATACCTCGGTTGCTTTATTTTTACAGGAAAAAGGGAAGTCTACCGCCGGACCTTCTAGTTAGGTCATTTGTGAAGATTCGGAAGATTTGGTACTATTTAATCGGTAATTATGCTTTGAGACAGTAATGTAATATATTCTGGATGTTGTAATAATTATTTGGGGGTGTAGACTTAGATTTGGTACCTTGTAGCACCGTAGGGTGTTTGACACTGTTGCACTACTTTATTTATGTATTTTAAATGCTTCCGCACTTAATTTAGGTTATCAGATCATTATGTATTTGTATGTTGATGATTAAATCCTGGGTGTTTGTAAATGGTGGTTGTTGTGGCAAGGGTGTCACACGAGATGGTATCAGAGCAGTAGTTTGAGATTCAAGTGTCCGTGAGGTCTTGATCTCAAACATTAAGTGATGACATGTAGTGGTTTAAGTAATGATCTGAACTAAGATAGGTTATGATCTAGTAATTATAGGTGATTGACTATCATACGGGACAAATGAGTGGTGTCTTTAAATTAATGACATGTTACTAAACAAGTTATATGTTTATTATTTCAGAACATGTCTGGAGGAGGAATGACACCTGAAGAAACGAGAGAGATGATGCTAGCCATGATGGCTGAGCAGAACAAGATGATTCAGGACAAGTTTCGGGCTCGAGATGAGGCCGAAGCTAAGAGAAGGGAGGATAAGAGAAAGAACAAGGAAAAGGAAGGGGGCAACAATGAGGAACAAGATGACAATACTGGGTCATCTAACAAGCCCCAAGGTTGTCGGTTTAAGGATTTCAAATGAAATGGTGTTGTAGAGTTTAATGGACTGGGAGACGCTGTTGCCGCACTAGAATGGATTACGGCAACCGAACGAACATTCTGAATCAGCGACTGTGCTGAGAAGGACATGGTTCGGTATGCTACCGCTATGTTCACCAATGATGCGATTATGTGGTGGAATGCTATGGTCAATGCTTTGACACTAGAGAAGGTTTCTGTGATGACTTGGGCTGAGTTTACGGATTTATTCACTCAGCAGTACTGTCCGGTTGATGAGCGCCGAAGATTGGAGGCGAAGTTTATGGCATTGATGCAGGGGACTAAGACTGTGTCCCAATATGCTGTGGAGTTCTCGAGGCTGAGTCTGTTCGCGCCTCATCAAGTCGATACTAAGGAAAGGAAGGTGACCAGGTTCGAGGCTGGTTTGGATATTGAGATTAGGAGGGTCATGAGCAACGTTCGCTACCCTACATTTGCTGGTTTACTTGAGACTGCCAGAAATGTAGAATAAATTTTGATCATGTCGGGTTATTCTATTGGGTCTGCTGCTGCTTCCACCAACCCAACACAGCCGTCACCGCCGAAGCGCCAACGTGAGGGAGGATACTCGGGATCTTCCTGGTCTTCACAGTACTCACCTCAGCAGTCTTATCGCCGACAGTCTGGTTCATCTGATCGTGGTCGTGCTCGTGCTTATTCCATCAACATCAAGCCACAATATTGCAATAAGTGTCATCTGGAGCACTTTGGCAAGTGCACTAACGGACGCGCTTGCTTTTGCTGTGGGGAATTGGGTCATTTTCAGAACGATTGCCCAATGAAGGGAGATGCTTGCTATAAGTGTGGGGTGTGGGGACACTATAGTAGGAACTGTAGGAAGAATGCTCCAGCAGCTGCTGCTCCATCAACAACACGATCTTCTGGAGGTTCAAGTGGTGGTTCAGTTAACCGTCGGGGTCAGTCACAAAGGGCACCGGCTCGTGCTTTTCAAATTACTGCAGAGGAGGCAAGGGAAAATCCGGAGGTCGTTACGGGTACGTTCATAGTTAATTCTATGCCAGCACGAGTTTTATTTGATTCGGGTGTAAATCGTTCGTTTGTTTCTACTATGTTTGCACAACAACTTGCCATGCCACTATCTAGATTATCTGCTGTACTTGACATAGAAACTGCTAGCAACACTCTAGTCAAGGTAGATCACGTATACCGTAATTGCACATTAGTAATTGAAGATGTAGTCTTCAATTTGGACCTGATCCCTATTGAGTTCAGTGAGTTTGACGTGATAGTCGGGATGGACTGGTTGATCGAGAATGAAGCTCATATAGTGTGTAAGAACCGAATGATAAAGATAACTACTCCGGAGGGGCGTGAGATTTGTATTTACGGGGATAGGAGAAGCAGGGATTTGTGTTTGCTGACTATTGCAAAAGCTCGAAAGCTTGTTGCAAAGGGATGTGATGCTTACTTAGCATATGCGATTGATGCTAAGGCTGAGAAGAGAACTTTGGCCGATGTGCCTGTTGTTTCACAATTTCCGGATGTGTTTCCAGAAGACTTGTCTGGCGTGCCGCCTGAGAGATAAGTGGAATTTAAGATTGACTTGATCACTGGAGCTGCACCGGTAGCTCGTTCTCCTTATCGTCTTGCCCCAACCGAGATGAAAGAAATGATGACACAGCTTCAAGAGTTGTTGGACAAGGGCTTCATTCGGCCTAGTTCATCGCCGTGGGGAGCTCCGGTACTGTTTGTGAAGAAGAAAGACGGCACAATGCGAATGTGCATTGACTACCGGGAGCTTAATAAGTTGACGATTAAGAACAAGTATCCACTGCCGAGGATAGACGATTTGTTCGATCAATTACATGGGGCGAGCATGTTTTCTAAGATTGATTTGAGGTCGGGGTACCATCAGTTGAAGGTACGAGAAGAGGATGTGCCTAAGACAGCATTTAGGACACGTTATGGGCATTATGAGTTTTTGGTTATGCCTTTCGGGTTAACCAATGCCCCGGCTGTCTTTATGGATCTTATGAATAGAGTGTGCAGACCGATGTTAGACAAGTCGGTAATAGTGTTTATTGATGACATTCTGGTGTACTCTAAGTCTGAAGCTGAGCATGCTGACCATCTAAGGGAACTGTTAGAGCTATTGAGGAAAGAAAGGTTGTACGCCAAATTTTCGAAGTGTGAGTTTTGGCTGCAACAGATACAGTTTTTAGGACATGTGATTTCTGGAGCTGGGATTTCGGTAGATCCAGCTAAGGTAGAAGCGATAAAGAACTGGGAGCCGCCGTGTTCAGCTACTGAAGTTAGGAGTTTTCTGGGGTTGGCAGGATACTATAGGAGATTCATAAAGGACTTTTCTAAGATTGCAGTTCCTTTGACTGCATTAACAAAGAAGAATTCACCGTTTGTATGGGAAACTGTGCAGCAGGAGGCCTTTGAGGTTCTGAAGAAGGCGTTAAGTGAGGCACCGATACTTGCCTTACCTGAAGGCAATGATGATTTTGTGGTGTATACGGATGCCTCGAGACTGGGGTTAGGCGTTGTACTGATGCAGCGTGGAAAGGTCATAGCGTATGCTTCAAGACAATTGAAGCAGCATGAGAAAAATTATTCGACACATGATCTTGAGTTGACAGCTGTCACTTTTGCTCTGAAGTTATGGAGACACTATCTGTACGGTACTAAGTGTCAACTTTACACGGACCATAAAATTTTAAAGTACATCTTTAGTCAGAAGGAGCTCAATATGAGGCAGAGACGATCTATGGAGTTAATAAAGGATTACGGTTGTGAAATCCTTTATCACCCGGGAAAGGCTAACGTAGTAGCCGATGCTTTGAGTCGCAAAGCTTATGTTAAGGATTGCTGCTATATGATGACGTCCACGATGTTAACTTCTACAATAATCGATGATGTTAAGGCCGCTTAGGAGGAAGCCTTGAAAGAGGAAAATGTCGGTACTGAGGATATTAGAGTACAGATTAAGAGTATGGAAACAAGCGAGTCAGGACTAAAAGGAATTTATGGAAGGATTTGGGTGCCGAAGTATGGTGGCATGAGAGAGGTAATCATCGAAGAAGCACACCAGTCTAGGTATTCTGTACATCCTGGAAGTACAAAGATGTACAATGAACTGAAGGCAGACTTTTGGTGGCCGTGATTGAAAAAGGACATAGGCCAGTACGTGGAAAGATGTAGGACTTGCCGGCTTGTGAAAGCCGAACATCAGCAACCTTATGGCAGTCTGCAACCGCTTCCCATTCCGGAATGGAAGTGGGAGCACATAACGATGAATTTTGTTACAAAGCTGCCGAAAACTAGGCGTCAACACGATGCAGTATGGGTGATCGTGGATAGATTGACTAAGTCGGCTCACTTTATACCGATTCGGGAAAGTTATTCGTTAGAGAAGTTGGCTCAGATTTACATGGACGAGATTGTTTCTAGGCATGGAGTGCCTAAGTCCATAGTATCGGATCGAGATAGCCGGTTTACTTCGAACTTCTGGTCGGCACTACAAGAAGGGTTAGGGACGAGAATAACAATGACTACAGCCTATCGTCCGCAAACCGATGGCCAAAGTGAACGAACAATCCTTACTTTGGAAGACATGATGAGATCGTGTGTGTTAGATCTCGGTGGCAACTGGGATGATCATTTGCCACTGATAGAGTTTTCGTACAATAACAGCTATCACGCGACGATCAAGAAAGCACCGTTTGAGGCTTTGTATGGAAGGAGATGTAGGACTCCCACGTGTTGGAGAGAAACGAGTGAAACACCAATTGCTGGGCCGGCCTTGCTTCAAGAAACGAACGAGAAGATACAGTTGATTAGACAGAACATGAAGGCGGCCCAGAATCGTCAGAAAAGTTACTACGATAGGAGGCACAAACCAATCAATTTTGAGGTGAATGATTGGGTTTTCTGAAAGTGTCACCTATGAGAGGTGTTACACGATTTGTGAAAAGAGGAAAGTTGGCTCCGAGATTCGTCGGACCATTTAAGATAACCGAAAAGGTAGGAAATCAGTCATACCGTTTGGAATTGCCTGAAGAGATGTCGGGCATACATCCGGTGTTTCACGTTGGGAATCTCAGGAAATCGTTTAATACAGGAAATGAGGATTGGGCAGACCACACCGAGCTGCAAGTTGATGAAAGGCTCCGGTATGTTGAAGAGCCGGAGTGTGTGTTAGATACTAAGGTGAAGAAATTGAGAAGCAAAGAGATCGAAATGGTGCTTGTACGTTCGAAGCATCATAAGGGAGCCAATCATACATGGGAGACGAAAGCTGATATGTTAAGGAAATATCCGCAGCTGTTTGAAGTCAAATAACTTCGAGGACGAAGTTAGAGCGTGGTGGAGCCCATGTTGTAACATCCTCGAATTCAATTACTGTAATTTGGAATTAATTAGGCGGATAATTTATAATTAAGTTGAATTTTGGGCAATTATTATGTATTTGAGGATATTTAAAAGTTTGTTGCTATTTTATGAAGTTACGAAGTTTAAGAAAATTTGAACTCTGAATTATTATTAAGGAATATTATGAATTATAAAAGCTAGTAATGATAAATTTAAGAATAAATCAGTATTTTAAGGACCGGTTAAGTTGAGGGGTGAAAAGTGCAAAAATGATGAAAGTTGAATAAAAAGGCTAAAGAGCCATTCATTTTTCATTGCACTCTCTCTCTCTCTCTCTCTCTCTCTCTCTCTCTCTAGAAACTCTCTCTACTTCTCTCTAGATTATCTCACAAACCGACCGGCCGATTATCGAGATTTATACGTCATCGGAAAGATCTCGTGGAGTACTACAACAATCTACGGTTGGATTCTTGATTTCGTACGGATTGAGGTAAGAATCGACCCTTTTAAGTTTATGTATTTCGGTTTTGAAGAACATAAATTCGAATCTGCTATTTTTATGTGATTTAGAGCTAGTTTTGCTTGAAATCTTGCAAGAATATGATAGTATATGTGTAATAGAATGGAACCTAGGCATCATACATGATATATCGGCGATTTTAGGCTTAGAAAGGCATGTTTTAAAGTTGTAAAGATGAACAAACTCGAAAATACCAAGAACACAGTCGAAATGCAAGAACAAACTCGATTTTTGTACTAAATTCGAGCATGTATTCGAGTTTAACACATGGAATTCGAGTTTATGTCCCTAAATTCGAATTTAGGACCCTAAATTCGAATGACATTCGAATTTATCTCTATATGTTCGAGTTTAGCCTTAAAATCGAAGGGAAATTCGAATTTAGCCCCTAAAATTCGAATTTGATGCCTAAAAATTGAAAACCCACTCTCTAAACTCGAATATTTTGAATGAAACTCATAAACAACACATAAAATAACAAGAGTTATTCAAAGGATAAGGTGTGAACATGAGATGGGCTCAAACTTAGTTGTAGTTCGAATTTGGACATAGACCCGAAATGGGGAAAAATATTGCAAAACTTACGAAACTTGATTTTATGGATTTAAACGGTTTTTGACTCGAAATATTGTTGCAACTGATTTAACAGGTCCCTTGTGGTGTTGTTTAACCCACAGTGGGGTACATTGAGGATCCGGTTGAAATTCCAAAGAGAAATAAATATCGGTTAAAAGTTTAATTACACACCCACTGTGAGTACAATAGATTTCGCATGTTTATATTTGTTTTATGTTAGCTTTGCCTGCTGAGGCCTGTTGCTTCATTTATTGTTTGGAATTCTACTAACTTGCGTAGATTTAGATGCACATTCATACTTGTTGCATGTCCTTTCGATTGTTGTGCATCTAGTGATGGACCGGTGGGTCGCATCAAATACTCCGATGTTACTGCGCTATATGACCCGGAGCTGATCCCTCCGAGGTTCTGGTAGGCAGTATGTCATCCCCGATCGTACGTTTGTCTCAGATGGTATGTTTTTATGCCGAGCTTTGGGCTCGAAGGGGCTGCGGCTCTGGTCCGTACTTGGTGTACGAAGAGGGTATACGATGTTTGTCATCGGTTTTACCCTTGGGGCTTCATAAAGACTTATAAAATGCGTAATCTGTGTATTCACTAAGCCTTTGCTTATACCTCGGTTGCTTTATTTTTACAGGAAAAAGGGAAGTCTACCGCCGGACCTTCTAGTTAGGTCATTTGTGAAGATTCGGAAGATTTGGTACTATTTAATCGGTAATTATGCTTTGAGACAGTAATGTAATATATTCTGGATGTTGTAATAATTATTTGGGTGTGTAGACTTAGATTTGGTACCTTGTAGCACCGTAGGGTGTTTGACGCTGTTGCACTACTTTATTTATGTATTTTAAATGCTTCCGCACTTAATTTAGGTTATCAGATCATTATGTATTTGTATGTTGATGATTAAATCCTGGGTGTTTGTAAATGGTGGTTGTTGTGGCAAGGGTGTCACATAAGTATGGGAAATAATTACAAGAGTTGTTATAAAAATATTGTGATATTAAAAGTCAATGGGAAGTCTCGGTTGTGCAATTAACTCAAAATTTAACCCATAAGCATGGATTTTGAGCAAATTCTGCCCATTATTAAAGAACTTCTTTCCCTCGTACCTCTTGGTTCTAACATTCTTCATTCAAGAAATCGAAACTTGTAGGAATTAAGATTAAAACATTTAAGGATTTGTAAGTTTGAAAAAAACTATAGTGACTGAAAGCATCAATTTAAGATAAAAACAAGAAATTTGGGATTTTTTAAAGGTTTTTGGTGAAAACCGATTTGAGAATCAAGATCTTGATTTGTTGATGCGTGTTTGTAATAACATATTATTAGTGAAATTGGTGCAATAACAATGTTGGAAGTCAGATTCATCATACAAGTAAATCTATCTACTATGTGTTTGGCGTGTGTTCGTGAAACTATGAAAGAATATAGTGTTGGATTTGGTCTATATTGGTTAAATTAGCCATACGGAATAGCAATGGTAAGATAAAATACATGTTTAGATTGTTATTTATGTGATTTTGATGAAGACTGAATAATAAAAGTTGGAAATTGAAGTTTATGTGGAAAAAAAAATCAAAACTCTGCAACTGTTACTTGTACTACAAACCCTTTAGGGATCCGAACTTCGAATCATTCATGTGTGCGAACATCTTAGAACTTCAGACTTCTGGGTTGGGTCAACATGCAATCCGAACTTCGGATATTTAATCATAATTGCAGTAAAAAAAATTTACTAGGTCACCATGTTCGGATGGGATCCAAAGTTCGTATGAGAGTTTGTTCGAGCATGAATCCGAACTTCGGATGTAGATCCAACTTCAGGTATAAGATGGATCCTAAGTTCACCTATAAAAATACATAATTTTCTTTTGAATTTCATATCTAAAGTAAATAATGATCTTGACTTCATCGATTGATTTAAGAGGTCCATTGTGGGTTTATTTAACACACATTAGGGTACTTTGAGAATTAAAGAACTATTCCGATTAAAAGATTATGATCCGCCTAAATCCTGAGAGAAATAATATTAAATTTATTTAACGCACTCATTGTTAGTACTCAAATTTATATGTCTGTATTTGTTTTATGTTCAGTATGTTTATTCATTGAGTCGTTTCTTTTCCTAATGGCACTCTAGTAACTAGCTCTTACTTGATGCACATTATTGTTTGTACACATGTATCATATTCTTTGTTGTGTATTATTGTGATGGGTTTTCGAACCACACTAAACACATTAATGTTACTGAGGCTATATGATCTAAAGTTAATCACTCTGAGGTCCCGAAGGACAAGTTTAACATCCCTGATGGTAAACTTTCTCCTCGTATGATTACTCATTCCATACAAATGCACGAAGGAGTTATGTGCTCAATTTTTATCTGTACTTCCTGTACGAAAGGGGTACATGGTGTTAGTTGCTGGTTGTACTGATGTTTGCTACATAGACACTTGTAGAATATGAAATCTATGTACTCACTAACCATTCACTTACTTGTCAATCGTTAAATGTTATATATTATAGATAAAATGATAAAATAAATCAACTACTTACCAGTTTACGTGAACTACATGTCAGCTTGTTTTACTGTTAAATTTACAGTAAAAGAGTTTCAAAATAAGTGTACCGATCAAATTTGTTCGGCTATTTAGGGGTAAGCAAAAACCGAACCAGAATATAATAAAACCATAAAAATTGGAAAAACCGAACCCAAAAAACTGAAAACCCGGGAAACCAAAAAACCGAAGTAAACGGTTTGGGTTCGGATGTTCATTCAAACCCGAACCGAAAAACCGAAACCTAACCGATTTATAAATTAATTTATTTTTTAAAATATTTTAACTTGTAATTATATACATAATTTTAAATTTATAATTTTTTTATATTAGTATTGACTATTTATTTGATAATTTAATAGTTTTTAACGTAGTTGTAGGTGTGCCTATATATTATTTGTTATTTTTTATAAAGTACGTTCAATAATATCGTCAAAAGAAATGAAAATGGATTTAGAGTGATGATATAACCCAAAAACCGGGTTAAATAAAAAATTAATCATCTTTATATATTAATAAAGGAAAACATCTTATGCCATATGACATCACATCAACTAACCAAATTCTCATTTTCCCTCCCAATTTTCCTAAAATAACTATTTTTAATTACCCATTTAATTGATTTTAAACATAAAATTAATTACTATGTAAATTAAGTCTATAAATGAAACTGAATTCAATTTAATTACTTTTCAATATAACACCTAATTAACTAATTTATCTAGATTGATTTTTTTTATATAACTTCTTTAGTATATATTTTGACCGTTATCATTAAACATTTTTTTTAATCTTAACTACTTATTTATAACAATTAGAATATACCAAAATTATTTTCATATTTTTATAATTATCATAATTTCTTTATTTCCATTTAATATCACTATTGTATATTGTTTTTTTATAATAATATTTTAAGTTTATATATTATTAAAAATAATTATTCATTAAATATAATATTCATGCAACACATCTATGTATTCTAATAAATAACTAAATAGATGTCACATTTCACTTTATTAGAATGTCATTTTGCACCATTTGACATGTGTAACTTAATATTCAATTCTATTTTTAAATTTGCATTTTATATATTATATATTTTTATTTACTTAAATTAAAATGCACGGTTCATTCGTTTGTTAAATGTTTCAATTTAGAAGCAACATACATATTTAATTCTATATTTTAGTTATGTTAGAATATGTTTTTGATTGATGAAATATCAAAGTCTAGGGACTGTTTTTGTAATTTTCTTATAGTTTGTAAATATGTATAAATAGTCTTGTTGACTTTCCAATTTAGAAGAACTGTCAGAATATCCTTTTTGTACGTATTGTAATCAGGGAATCATTTGGTACTGTACACGAAGAACATTCCTGAAGTTAGTTTGTAATCATCAAGATTGTCAATCAAATCATTTGGTTAGTATTGATTAAATTCATTGTTCTTATTCTTTTCATATTGTTGATTGAATTGGTAGAAACAAGAATTCACAATTGGTATCAGAGACTTAGGGATGAATCATACTGATTGAGATTGAATTTTTCGTGTTCTTGAGTATTTTTTCGCAAAAACCCTAAAATCACTAAGGGTTTTGATTCTGTTGATCATTCTCAGTGTTAATTGGATCGAAGGTTAAGGTTTCAAAGACGAATCAATTGAATATAAACTTGTTTAGATTTTCAAAACACAGAAAAAGATCTAAGCAATTTTCTGAAATTTTGAAAAGTTCAAAAACCGGTACTGTTTCATTGAAAAAGTCTGGTTTAGATCCATTTTTGCATAAAAGTGCTTTACACAAAGTGTTTATATTCAAAAACCTTACCTTCGATTACAATTTGAATGAAATTGGGTAAAATTTGGATTTGATCTGAATTTCAGACTTGAAAAAGCTGAAATTACTAAGAAACTCGAATTATACACATCCTGTGTGTAAATCGAGTTGCACATAATAGTTAATCGAGTTGAGTACATTAGTAATTCGAGTTGAGTACATTAGTTAATCGAGTTGCTTATCTTAGGAATTCGAGTTGTGTATAACTAATATTCAAATTGACAAAGACTCATTCGAGATTTGTATAAGACATTCAAGTTTGCAACAAGACTCATTCGAGTTTTATATAAGACTGATTCGAGTTTTATATAAGACTGATTCGTGTTTTGTACAAGACACATTCGAGTTTGGTATAAAATTCAATTTTTCATATACTCACTCGAGTTTTGTAATATACTCATTCGAGTTTGATCAAACACATTCAAATTTAATCAAACACTCATTCGAGTTTGATCACACACTCATTCGAGTTTGCTCACACACTCATTCGAGTTTGATCACACACTCATTCGAGTTTGATCAAACACTCAATCGAGTTTCAGTGAAAGAATCAATCGAGTTTTATCATAAACTCAATCAAGTTTTACACTACATTCATTCAAGTGTCACTCATAACACAAGAATCATTCAAGTTTGTCACACACATTAATCCACACACAATTCTCTGTCTAAGTTAAACTGCTTATTGCTACTAACAAGTCATTGTGTTGTAGATTTCAGTACTAATCTGTGTTTCAAGGTGTGATCAAACTTTTCAATCTGATTCGGAGTTCATTTGATCTTGGTCAAAGTTTCCCAACGATCAATCAACATGTCTAAAGATGCACTTGCTATGGGATCAGAAACCAAACCCCCGATCTTATACAGGGGAGAATATGTCCAATGGAGGGAACGGTTTCTTGAATTTATCAGTTTCCATGATTTGTCTGATGAAATGCTGAAATCATTAAATGAAGGACCAGCAATTTTTATGGAAACGATCCCAGGAGTACCAACTGGCAATCCCCCAATACCACCGAGAACTGTTGAGGTCACAAACCTAACAGAGGCCCAGAAAAAGAGAAAGTTAGGGGACAAGACTGCAAGAAAACTATTGTTGATTTCAATCCCCAATGAAATATACACTTGTCTGACAAATACAAAGACTGCAAAGTCCATCTGGGATGAAGTATGCAAAATTATGAGGGGATCAGACAGAGCTGCTACTAATAGAGCTAGGAATAGTCTAATGACGTTTGAGAACTTCAGAGCTCGTGAAGGTGAGCTTTTGGAAAACACTTACCTCAGATTTGTGAATCTGGTAAGTGAAGTAAAAAGAAACGGAGTGACAAAGTCCAACTTGGACATCAATGTCAAATTTTTAAATGTGCTAAATCCAGAATGGGAAAAATATGCTATGATCATCCAACAAACGAAAGATATAGAGGAGATGGATTTTCATATGCTATTTGAAAACCTCAACAACTACCAAGAAGTTGTTTTGAGGAAAATATCTGGAAAGAAGAAAGCGGAAAAAGAAACTGCTGATCCACTAGCTCTACTGGCGGAGAAAAAGTATAAATACAAACTGAAAAAGGAAAAGAGAGCAGTAATCAGCAGCACATCTTCTGAATCAGAATCATCAGATTCATCTGCAGATCCAGAAATAGAAGAGATGAAAAAGCAGATGGCACTGCTTACGAAGGCATTTCAGAAGAAATTTTACAGGAAGCCAACAAACAACAAAATGCGCTACAAAACAGGTTCAATAAAAGTTGAGAAAAAGGATAAATATGAGAAAGCTGGAGAAAGTAGTACACGAAAGTCTGACAAATATGAGAAGTCAGATAAATCAGCCGAGAAGGAGTCGGAGCAGAAATGCTATAACTGTGGAAAACCAGGTCACTATGCCAGGGAATGCAGATCACCTGTAGTCAAAAATTCAGACTACTACACAAGAAAGGCACTCTTGGCCAAAGAGAAAGAGTCAGGAAAAGCTCTGATGGCAGAGGACGATCATTGGTTACAGTTATCAGAAGACGATGATATCTTGGATGAAGATGCACATATTTGTCTAAAGTCAGAAATTCTCAATGAATCTGAACTAAGTGAATCAGCTATGATAGCTGAAGATGAGGTGTGGGTTGGACTGACAGATGATGAGGATGCAGATAGGAGAGAATTTGAGTCTGATGAAGAAGAAACAACAGAAGAAGTTGCATTAATGGCATCTGGCCAAAATGAAGCTGAAAATGAGGAAGATTCAGAGTCTGAAAACTCAGAGGATTCAGAAGGACCGGAGGTAAATTCTAATTCAGATTCTGATATTGACGACTCATGCATATTAGAAGAAAAACTAACTAATATGGCTTTCATGCTTAAAAAGTTTGAAAAATCCTTAAAAGCAGAAAAGAAAAAGGTTCATTCTTTGGAAAACAAACTTCTAAATGAACACAATTTAGTTCTAGATTTTTCCAAAGATAAAGCCTTAGCTTTACGAGCTGTCTCAGACTTACAAGATAAGGAAAAAGAACTTCAAAGCAATATACTTAATCTGAATCACAAAATATCTGATATACAAGAAAGTCTGCGAATAGCTGAGTTAGAAGCCTCAAACTTTTCTGTAAAATATCATGCCATATTTGAAGAGAGAACTAAACTTTATGAGAAAATAAAACAGATGGAGGATGAATTTATTAAAAGAGGGCAAACAGATCAAACAATATATTTAAATCAACCAAAAGATACAGAGTTTTACAACTCAAAATCTGGTATTGGTTGGGAAAATCCTAAATATCTGACAAAAGCTATATCAAATTCACCAACACTATACGATGTCAGATACATGAATCTAGGATTAAAAATGACATTCATGAAAGCATCTGAAGAAGTAGAATCTAGCGAAGAAATAAAAAGATTAAGATCAGACAAAATGCAAAATTATGTTGATTATACAAAGATAAATGAAACAAGCAACATTATTGATACTAAAGAAGAGTTAATTCAAACTTATTCTGAAAAGAATTTGTCTGAATTACCATCTCAGTCTCAAAAATTATATTTACCAAATTCAATTTTAGAACAGATAAATTCTGATTTAGAATTGAAAATTAAGAATTTTGAGACAGAGAATGGAACTCTCAAGGAAGAATTAAATAAAAATGGAACAAATGTTGCAAAATAAACCAAAACAAATAAATGTGTCTGATCCACAATCAACTACTTCTCTAGACTCTATTAACTCAGAGAAAGAATTTGATCTGTACATGCACTCTGATAATAATTCATTAGATCAAATGTTTGGTAAAATTGGTGAATTTATCAAACCTTTGACTAATAAACAATCAAATGGTAATAAAGCACCTGTTAAAATTCTACAAAGAATGGCTACAGAGTTTTTAAAACCATCTGTAAATTCACCATCAATACAACAGAAGAAGGAGAACACAAAATTTTTTGTTCAGTCTCCTAGTTTTGAAAAGGGTGAATCATCTTCATCAACGGACTCTATTGCCCGTAGAGTCAAATCTTCAACAGGTATGAAAAACTTACAGAAGAAACGAGTTTCTAAATCCACTAATTCACATACTTCTTTTATGCCAGATATCATTGTGAAAGGGTCGAGAAAACAAGTATGGCGAAAGAAGAAAAGCGAAGAGAAAAACAAGATTATAAAACAAGAATGGCGCGTGAAAGAAAAAATTGTTACAGATAGAATTAGCAAAATTGAACATTCTGTCTGTAATAAAGATAAACTTGTTAATAATTCTTGTATTAAATTTTCAAGAACGAAATTAATTGCTTTGAATTCTTATGATTGTAAGCCTGAATCTGTGAAATATAATAAGCTCGTATGGCAACCAAAGAAAAAGGACCCATTTTATGAACAGAAAAAGGTTCCACAGATAAATATTTCAAAAACAATTCCACCGCGAATTGTACAAAAGTGGATACCCAAAAGAACAGTTCAAAAATGGGTACCTAAAATAAATTCAAACGATAAGTTAAAAGCCATATCAGTTAAAAGATACTATGCATGATTTACCTAAAACTAAAGTACCCAACTACAAGTGGGTACCTCATGTGCTATTACGATTTATAGGTAAACCATGTCTGGTACCTTGACTCCGGATGCTCCAAACATATGACCGGACAACGAGACACACTCACGGACTTTGTAGAAAAGTTCTGTGGGACGGTAAGATTTGGAAACGATCAGTTTTGTCCGATCAAGGGATACGGAAGTCTGAAGTATGACAAAATCACCATCCAAAAGGTCTTTTATGTTGACGGTCTTCGTCATAATCTATTCAGTATTGGACAACTGTGTGATAAAGGGTTAGAAGTCAACTTCAAAGCCAATCGGTGCAGCATCAGATCAGCAGAAGGAAAAGAAATTCTAGCAGGAAACAGGAAAACAAATCTGTACTCCATTGATTTAGCCTCAATCAATCTGAAGAAAGATGTCTGCTTATTGTCAAAAGCAACATCTAAAACAGCATGGCTGTGGCATCGTCGCCTTTCACATCTGAATTTCAATGAGCTGACCAACCTAGCAAATGGAGGGTTAGTTAAAGGGCTGCCGGCGCTAAAATTTCAAAAAGAACAGCTATGCGCGGCATGTGAAAAAGGAAAGATAACAAAAGCCACACACAAATCCAAAACAGAACACTCATCCACAAGAGCACTAGAGTTACTGCATATGGATTTGTGTGGACCAATGAGAGTACAAAGTATAAATAAGAAACGATGTGTATTGGTGATAGTTGATGACTATTCACGATACACATGGGTGTTTTTCCTGAGATCCAAATCAGATGCAACCGAATCTATCATAGACTTCATCCGAAAAATACAAGTAAAGTTACAACTCTCTATTCAGACAATCCGCTCAGACAATGGAACAGAGTTCAAGAACAAATCATTAGACTCGTTCTTAAATTCAGTAGGAATTACACATCAGTTCTCAGCTGCTCGAACTCCACAACAAAACGGTGTCGTTGAAAGAAGAAATCGGACACTAGTGGAATCAGCTAGGACGATGTTGGCCTACTCCAATTTACCATTGTTCTTGTGGGCAGAAGCGGTTGCAACAGCGTGTTTCACACAAAACCGTTCAATAATAAATAAAAGATTCGGAAAGACTCCGTATGAACTGATCAATAAACGAGTACCTAATATTAAATTTTTCCATGTCTTTGGTTGCAGATGCTTTATATTGAATGATAAAGACAATCTGGGAAAGTTTAATCAAAAGGCGGATGAAGGAATCTTCATCGGGTATTCAAAGGAGTCAGTCGCTTTCCGTGTGTATAACAAGAGAACCAAGATAGTCAACGAGAGCGTAAATGTTAAATTCGACGAAGGAGTGGTGATGGCTTCTGAACACACCAGTTCAGGACCCGAACCTAACATGCAGACTTCATTGGAGTCAAATAAACAAAATGCTGAACAAAATGAATTAAATAAGTTGTTTGAGAACTTTTATGACGATTATTTTGAAACTCCCAAATCTAATGTTCAAAATTTGGTGCCTGACAGGATCACTGAAGATCCAGTCGTAGTTTCAGATGTTTCTCAACATCAAAGTTCAGAAGAAACTGGAGAAGCTTCAACAGCAAATGTGCAGTCAACTACTGAGATTGTACAACCAATTGAACCTCCACATGCTTCTGAAACCCCTATTACTTCTGAACAGTCAGAAGCTCCTACCTCAGATGTTCCACCTACAACATCTGCAGTAACTCCCGAACCATATTTAGATCCCAATCCCAACCAAGACCCAATAGAACCGTTTCCACATACAGTTAAGTGGACAAGAAATCACCCAATAGAGAACATCATTGGTGATCCATCTTCATCAGTCCAAACCAGAAGGGCTACAATAAATGAATGCTTATTTTCAAATTTTTTGAGTAAGATTGAGCCTAAAAATGTAAAAGAAGCCCTTCTGGATGCTGATTGGATTGTGGCGATGCAAGAAGAACTCAACCAGTTCGAACGGTTAAAGTTCTGGAGACTTGTTGAGCGCCCAAAAGACAAATCCATAATAGGCACGAAATGGATCTTCAAGAACAAGAAAGATGAACACGGTGTCATTATACGGAATAAAGCTCGTCTCGTGGCCAAAGGATACAGCCAACAAGAAGGGATTGATTATGATGAAACATTCGCACCAGTTGCACGCATTGAAGCAATAAGGATGTTTTTAGCTTTTGCCGCACACAAAAATTTTACAGTATATCAAATGGATGTCAAAACTGCGTTTTTAAACGGGGAATTAACTGATGAAGTATATACATATCAGCCCGAAGGGTTTACTGATCCTTCAAAACCTGATTATGTATATATTTTAGATAAGTCACTGTATGGCCTTAAACAAGCACCTCGAGCTTGGTATGATGCACTTTCAACATATCTGTTGAAATGCGGATTTACAAAAGGTGCAGTTGACACAACCTTGTTTATATAACGTCAGGGGTCAGATATCATAGTTATACAGATATATGTAGATGATATAATATTTGGGTCTACAAATCCAGAATTTTGTAAGAAATTCGCATTTTTAATGTCCCAGAAATTCGAAATGAGCATGATGGGTGAAATAAATTTTTTCTTAGGATTACAAGTAAAACAATTAACTGATGGTATTTTTATCAATCAGTCAAAATACATACAAGACATGTTAAAGAAATTTAACATGGTCAATAGTACTCCTATGAAAACTCCCATGGCTCCGGATTCAAAATCAAAACTCGATGCGGACATCTCAGGGAAACCTGTAGATGTAACCCATTATCGAGGTATAATTGGGTCATTAATGTACTTAACAGCCAGTAGACCAGATATTATGTTTGCTACATGTGTCTGTGCTAGATATCAGGCAAATCCAAAAGAATCACACTTAACAGCTGCAAAACGAATTTTAAGATATCTCAAAGGAACTCCAAATCTTGGTTTGTGGTATCCTAGGGAGTCTTCATTTCATCTGACTGCTTTTTCTGACGCTGATCACGCAGGTGATAAGATGGACAGAAAAAGTACGTCAGGAGCAGTACAATTCTTAGGTGACAAACCCGTATGTTGGTCATCCAAGAAACAACATTGTGTTTCATTGTCTACAGCTGAGGCAGAGTACGTTGCTGTATCTTCCTGCTGCTCTCAAGTGTTGTGGATGAAAAGCCAACTGCGTGATTACGGGTTTACACTAAAGAAAATTCCAATATACTGTGATTCTCAGAGCGCAATAGCTATTGCATCAAATCCGGTGCAACATTCAAAAACGAAACACATCGACATTCGGTATCATTTCATAAAAGATCATGTAGAAAATGGAAATATAGAATTATACTTTGTACCTACTGAATATCAACTAGCTGATTTGTTTACCAAAGCGTTAGATGAAAAGCGGTTTAATTTTTTGGTATACAAATTAGGTATGTTGAATCGTTAAGATTTAATAATTCAGTAGTTTCAAAATTATAATTTTAAAATTTCATTTTTAAGTGATTCTTATCAGATATTGAAATTCATGAATTATAAAAGTATATATTCTTTGGAATTTAACAAGATCTGGATTGTCATGTGCAGGGGGAGTAGAAAAGCAATTTATCTGATTTTGCATAAATCTGATAAAAATTATCTGTTATTTTGTAGGGGGAGCAGAGCTGAAAAATGGAATAATAAGTTGAGGGGGAGCAACTTTCAGAAATTCAAGGGGGAGCAATTGCATTTTGTTAATACTTTTATTTTTTTTGTTATTATTTTTTTTAATACTTTTATTTTTTTGTTAATATTTTTTTTGTTAATACTTTTATTTTTTTGTGTTTTTTGTGTGTTTTTTTTTCAATTTTATTTTTTGTGATGTTTATGTGAAATTTTTTTTTACAAGAATGATTTTTTTTTAGTCAATTTTAAAATTTTTTTTTGTTTTTGTTTTATGTGCAGTTAAATTTTTTTTGAAATTAAAATTTTTAGTCACAATTTTTTTTTGGTTGAAATAATTGGTTTGTGGGCTATTGTGATGTAGTTGATGGGCCGAATTAATCAAATCTGAAAATTTTAAACATGGGTCGGGTAATGTGTGAATATAAATTTGAATTTTCAAACTCAAAATTACTTTTTCGGAAATTCAAAAATACTTCATCTTCTTCCACAAGCTTTCTTCACTTCAAAGAAACCTCAAAAACCCACAACCGACGATTTAATTTCATCAAAATTGTGAGTCAATCTTTGTTTTTTTCTTTATTTTTTTCAGTTTATTTGTGCATATTATCAATGTATCTGTTCGTATGTGAGTCTGTGTTCATATCTTCGTGTATGTGTTCTTGACCGATAATGGAAGTTTCTAATATTGGACAATAAAACTGAAATTAATTGTGTGATATTGTTCAAAATGGTAATATGACTATGAATCTGAAGTTTCATATGTCATTTTTAAATCACACAAACAGAATCATTGATTTTTCAATGAAACAATTTCGACTTTAAGTTTTTCTGAAATTTGAACTTTTAACAACTTTAAAGTTGTTTTTGTTCAAGGTTCAGTAAAACAAATATGTTTAAAATGCATTTTCGAGGGGGGTACAAGTTTTAATACACTGAAACATAGCCCTGAACTCAAATTCATAAAATCAGTGTTCTGGACTTGTAAGAAAAGAATATAGATATTTCTCGAATAAAGCTTAATTCGAGTTGAATGAAAGAGTTATTCGAGTTGATTGACAGTTTCATTCAAGTTGTGTCAAAGAGTCATTCGAGTTGAATGACAGAGTCATTCGAGTTGAATGACAGAGTCATTCGAGTTGTGTCTAAGAGTCAATCGAGTTGAATGGAAGTTTCATTCGAGTTGACTTAAGAATAATTCGAGTTGCATTAGAGAGGTATTCGAGTTTCATGATGCATAATTCGAGTTGATTCATATAGAATTCAGAGTTATTCGAGTTTAATGCATATTACATTCGAGAAACAGTTGGGCTTTATGCAAGTTGACATGTGGATGTATAACACTTAGAAAATTTTCAGAACATAAGTACTTAAAGCTTATTCGAGTTTAGGTCACTTGTCATTCGAGTCTTGTTAAGACTTACTCGAGTTTCATATATATATCATTCGAGTTGGTTATAGACATATTCGAGTTTTATATATGTATTATTCGAGTTGGTTGGAGACTTATTCGAGTTTTATATATGTATTATTCGAGTTGTTTAAAGACTAATTCGAGAAACTTGTTGTTTCATTCGAGTTTAATCAGAAAATTTTTTCTAAGTGTGGGATTTTTATGTTTTAAGAAAAATGTCACATTTTTTAAGAAATTGTTATAAATTTGTGTTTTTCTAACATTGGTCTCTAAACGATTGACTCTGGAGTCCTTTCAATAATTTTCAATTATTGTCAGGAATCCCGATGCTTTAAAAAGAAAATCACAAGTTTTTGCAATTTCAGATAAAATGTTACAAGTTTTTCTACATTTTGAAGGTTGTCATTTGTGTACTTGATAAGACTGACATGATTTTATTTTTACAGGTGCTCAAATGGCATCCCCAGTGCAATCCCAGAATTCAAATTCCTCTGATTCTCATTCATCGTCAAATCATACCCTCGTATCTACCCCAGTCAGATCAACCTCAGTAGCCCGTTCTTCACAAACACATATTATCCCAGACAATCAACTTGTCAATCCAAAACATTGCCTTCCTTTCCGGGACAATAACCACCGTTTAGATTCCAAAGTTATAAAAGTAAGCCATCCTATCATTGTGGACATTCTAAAAGGTCATCCTCTTGGTTATCTGCTTCAGTATAAGCCGTCTATTCCACAAGTATACTTACAACAATTTTGGCACACTGTCAAATTTGTTCCTGCGGACGGTAATCACCATTTTAAAGTGACGATTGATCAATTCAAGACGAAGATCACTCTTGCAAGGCTACGCCACAATTTATTTCTTCCACGACGAATAGACACTGTGAACTTTCCAGAGTTAGCATATTTTGAAGATTTTGTTTCAGACGAAGAGCTTGTCCATGATTTGATTTGTCTAGGCTACTCAAAGCCACTTCCAAAGAGCTCCAAATTTCACAGAAATGGTTTAAATGGCGAATGGTACACATTGTTTGGTATCATAAATCGTTGCATGACTTCAAAGCATACGGGAATTGACCGATGCAGCATTCATTGCCTGCGGATATTTCATGGGATCGCATTCAACAAGCACTATGACTTTGCTCAGTGTATATGGGAAGATTTAAAGGAGATTGTGCTTGCTAAAACCACAAACAGAGCAAGGAAGTTCGTTCCACTTCAAAGGTTTATCCAGATTCTTATCCGAGGGATCTTAAGGGCTAATGAAAATATTCCAAAGAGAGCCAATTCTCAAAGATGCCCAGACTATGTTATGATGAGTTTGCATGAAGTGCCGGACTCCCCGAATGCCAACATAATGCCAATTCCAGAGTCATTACTCAAATATGCTGATCAAGAGAGTGAACATGTGAAATTGTATAGAATAGATCATGCTCCGATAGAGACCCAAGAACCGGGTTCTCTTAGCCCAGGAGCTTTAAGGATAGCGGAACCTCAGCAAGGGGCTGAAGTTCAGGTTAGCCGTTCTGAGAGTGAGGGTGAAGGAAGTGTGAGGGGTGGTGAGGAAGAACAAGAGAAATCTGATTCTGAGAGAACTCTATCTGATATTCAAGAAGAAGAGGGAGGGGGTGATGATGATGATGATGGTGATGATGGTGGTGATCATCATGAAGGAGGGGGAATGATGATTGATGTTGAGCAAATAGCTGTAGAGAGTGTGAGGGTGCCCCTAAGCCCAGAAAGCCGGGATTTACCTACATCCACTGTTAGCTCTCCTTTGGGAGTTAGCATTGAACAAGTCAGTATCCCACTGACGATTGCACGCCCAACTATCCACTCAGTCTCCTCTCAACAGGAGACTGTTTCAATTGCACACAGGGATGAGCCACATGATCTATCCGAGAGTCTCTTGGACTTGATGGATATTGAACCAAGTACACAGTTGCCCGTGTGTACGACTTCATTTGATTCACTGAGTCTAGCTGAAATACATGTTAGGACACTTGCGTCAACTTCATCTGTTGAAGTTAGTGTGGCTGAACTGAGTGTTCCCACTGGAACATCCTTAGTAACGGAAGCATTTGTTGCTCCGTCACTTGAAGAGGGTGGAAGTCCAGTCAGAGAAATGCCAATATCAACTCTGAGCACTGGCCACACAGAAGTTCTGTATACCAGTTCAACTGTTGTGTCAACTGGAAGTCTCCGTGACCCAGTAGTGAGGTTATCCCCGTTTGTGACTGAATCAACCTTGACAACAGCATTGAATGAAGTTGTTGCTGGAGTAAACACGCATGTTTCGAATCAACTGGCTGAGGTAATGGCTCAAATGACCAATATTCAGAAGTTCTTGAAGGGAAAGGATGTTGCGGAAGAATCTGTTAAGAAAAATGAGTCAAAACAACAAATTGAAGAGTTGAAGGAGGAATTGAAAGATTTTGTGTTTGAGCAGTTTGATGAAATGCGGGAGCGTATGATAAGCTTGGAGAATACAGTAGTAACGGCGTTAGGTAATCTCTCTGAACGAGTGGCGGCCGTGGAAGAGACCTGCAAAGCTCAAGCTTCCTCGTCGAAAAGGAAACATGATGAGCACGACGAAGACTCCGATGATGCTCCTCATGAGGGGGAGAAGAGGAGAAAGCTTGATGAACCGACTCCTAGAGTTTTAATGATAACATATCCAGAGAAGGAACCGGAAGCTCAAGGGACAGAAGTCGGAGGGTCTAAACAGTCAGCTGGTGAACAGAGAGAACTGGGATTGATTCTTTATGAAGATGTTCCAGTTCCTTTGAACACTCAGCCTGATATTTATCAGTTTATTGAATATATTGATTCAGAGGAAGATGTTCAAGAGAAAGAGAAAGAGCAGAATATTCAAGAGACTGGAGAAGGAAGAGAGGAGTACATTGAATTGTCGGAAGATGATGACATAATTGCGTTGACAGATATAGATTTTAGGGCTGAAAGGATAGAAGAAGAGGAGGTGTTAGTTGAAGAAATAATGAAAGATGTTGAATCAACACCAACGGTTGAAAAGCCTGAGGTAGTTGTACAGATTAAAGAAGAGTTTGAGGAGTTCCCTGTTGAGAGCAGTGTCGCTCAAGAAACAGTTGTTTTAAATGAAGTGGAAGTGATGGATAGATTCTTTAATGAATTTGTTCTGGCTGATGAATCAAAGAAGCAACACAGATTAAGGTTTCAGGCACAACAAGTGGTGCAGAGGGAGATTCAAGACATGTTAACTCTTTTGAATAAAGATGAAATAAGCAAGAAAAAGGTGAAAAGGCTTGAACTGCCAGAAAATAGGTCTGCTGAGTTCATAAGGAAAAGAAACAAGATGCCGTACATTGAAGACATTTTAGAAAAACGGATCTTTTGTAAAAAGCAAGCTCCTTGCTCCTTTCACAAGCTATTCCGAGTTTTAGAGCCGAATATGCCCAATCTGGTCAACTATGCCAGTTTCTTAAGAAATAAGACGCAAGAGGTTGAGAAGGTGAAGAGTGATTTCAGAATAGTGGATCTGGTGCAGATTGAAAAGGAAAGATTTGTTAAAGTTTTTTATCCGAAGTTTACTGTAACCAGATCTGATGGAAATACGTATGTGTTTACGGAAGCTGACATGTTCAACATGCACTTGATTGATATTGAAGATCTCTTTGATGAACTGTGCAGAAATAAAAGGAATGAACATTGTAGATTTGCGCTGAAGACATTGTTTCACTTTATGCATACTAAACTTGTATTAATGTCAGTGCAAGATTTACAGATTGGAGTTGAGAGAGGAATGAGGAAGATAAACATGACTGCACCTCACAGAGATATTAAATTTGCTGGTGAGCTTAAAGAGTTTCAAGTTATAATGGTGAAGCATCCAGCTGTCATGTATAAAGATAGGAATAAAAGGTTGAGAGCTATGAGGAGTGTTGAGCTGAACAAGTTTTCCGATGGTACATTGATTAAGGTGTTGAATGGTTTGAAAGGCAAGCTGGCTGCAGATCAAAGGAGGAAGACAAAGAAAGGAGCCTTGTCTGTTAACGATCGAAGACTCATGGTCGAGTTTATTTCTAAAATTGAATGGAGGCTGTCGGATCGAAAAAGTATTAGAAGATTTGAACAGAAGCTGGGCTTGTCAATCTGAAGACTTTGCTACTTTCATCAAAGGGGGAGATTGTTAGAATATGTTTTTGATTGATGAAATATCAAAGTCTAGGGACTGTTTTTGTAATTTCCTTATAGTTTGTAAATATGTATAAATAGTCTTGTTGACTTTCCAATTTAGAAGAACTGTCAGAATATCCTTTTTGTACGTATTGTAATCAGGGAATCATTTGGTACTGTACACGAAGAACATTCCTGAAGTTAGTTTGTAATCATCAAGATTGTCAATCAAATCATTTGGTTAGTATTGATTAAATTCATTGTTCTTATTCTTTTCATATTGTTGATTGAATTGGTAGAAACAAGAATTCACAAGTTACTTACAAATTTAATTCTATTCATTAATTTTATGTATTATTTACTCACAACAAAAGCCAAAGACGTCATTATCGAATGTTGGTTTGTTTCTAAAACAGTCGACTTTCACCATGGTCAATTGTACATTGTCTTATCTATAGTTTAAAGTAGACAATGTTTAAAAGTTTTAATTTTAGACAAGGATCATAGCTATCAACAAAACAACAAATATTGTGTGTAAAGAGGTATTTCTAAATTTATGATTTATCTTCGATACATATGTAATATATATATATATTATTTATATCTTATAATCTATCCATAAATCCTAATAAATAAGCAAGTAGATGCAACTTATTTTTCTTTTATAATGCCACTTGTCATCATATATTAATACATGTATTTTAATTAAAAAAATCATTATATTTTTACTATAATTAAATATAATACAATCAATTTGGTGTTAATTAAAAAATAAAGATAATTTAAAAAAAATTCAAATTTGACTTTTTAAAACTTTGGAATGTATAAAAACTAAATTTTTTATTTACATTAGTTTGTTATGATTTAATTATTATTTATTATCGTTACAAGTATTTATCTATATATAAATATTAAAAAAATAAATAACAAATTGTCATATGTTGGATACATTAGTTTGTTATGATTTAATTAATACAATTATTATTCATTATATTATAATTTTTAAATACATCTATATTTTTCTTTTTATATAAAGTAAAATTCCAATATAAAACAATTCAAATAAGATATTAATCTAAAGTGTATCATCAATCAAATATAAACCAATTCAAAATCTAATCTTAAAGTTAATTTTTTCTAAATTTAAGTTTATCGTTGTATTCAAATTATCCGTGTAATACACGGGTTATAAACTAGTTTTAAAGTAAAAAAAATCAACCCCAAAAACATGGTTTTAAACCAAAAAATCAATCCGAACCCATAGAAACCAAAAACCAATAACTCATAGGTTCAAACCAAAAAACCAAACTGTTTCTAAAACCCAAAAACAAAAATAAAAACGATTTGAGTTTGATTTGGGCTAAAAACCGATCCAAACCGACCCATGTATAGGGAGCTATTGTTCAAAATTAGGATACCCCTCATGTGATGTTTTGTCTTTGACTCTTTGCTCACCCCCTTTCATCATCCCCGTACACGTGTACTCTCATTTTTTTCTATTATTTTTTATTAATTGAAAACAAAAAATAATGAAAACAAAAATATGAGAGAGAGAGAGAGAGAGAGAGAGAGAGAGAGAGAGAGAGAGAGAGAGAGAGAGAGAGAGAGTATGAATTAACTTGGTCAATTAAACATCAATTAATAAACTATTTTATTTAAAAAACTTATCTTCAAGAGCTGGCGACCAAGTCAAAACAAAGTCACCAAAATTTATTCACTAAAATAATATTTAACGAATAAGAAATGCTAAACATGGTTAACATAATTTGTTTACCATAGAAATTTGATAATAATTATTATTCTTGTGCTTAAACATGGTTAAGCCTTTCTCAATTTTAAATCAATACAAAAATACCAATAAACTTGAAAAAAAAGGTAACAATGTTCTCAATAAAATTATTATTATTTTACTGTTTGCATTGTTAACAATAAAATCATTAAATAATTGGTTTTAAAGACCATAAAAATAATTTTCATATTTTATAAAAAAATTTCTTCAATATTAACCGTAATTAAGTTGCTTATATAAACATTAATTTACAACACATCATCAACGACAATGTCATTGGTCTTTATTATGAGTTGTATTTATCTTTTATTTTAAAAATAAAATTTTGTATTTATTTTTTGTGGTGAAATGTGAAAGCGACACATATGCATTTGATTTTCTATTTTATTATATATATATATATATATATATATATATATATATATATATATATATATATATATATATTACAAATGCTTAAGAATATAAGGCATTACTATATGTACACCCACTTCTCTTTAATTTTTACTATTTACACACTCCCTTACTCGCATGATTTTCGTTAGTGACGTGAGACTCAATGATTAAAAATTAATCTTCTATCACATTAAGAAGGGTGAGTGTTGTTTAGCAATTGGTGGGGGTATGCATATAGAATTTCCTAAGAATATAAACGAGTAATCATCATAATTTTCATCAAAACTCATAAACAAATCAAATTTTCATGACAACATATAGGCAAACAAAAATCAAAAGTAGAATAAAAAAATATACGAATCGGTTTTTAGACAAATAAATTCTTCAATTTCATATTTCACAAATAAAAGTATAAATCTTATGAATCCAATATAGATTTTGCTAATCAAAGCTAATATGCTAATATGTGTATATATTATTAATACATTATGAATAATTAAAATCATCTCATATGTTATTTTAAAACATGATCAATTAACATGACAAATACGTCAAGTAAACATGTTTCATAACATTATGTTTTAACTCGTGATAAAGTAACAACTAAAGAAATTTAAGAAGTTGTGTTAAACTATTAAAAATGATTAAATGAAATTGATAAATAAATAAAAATATAAATAAGTTTATTGTAACTGTAATTTTAATATGAATAATTACAATAATACCCAATAAAATAACTTATTTATTAAGTTTTACCCAAGAAAAAGTCACATTACCAAAATACCCAACATTTTCGTTACCACATTTACGTGACAGCTAATATTTACATTACTTGTACTTTTTATTATTTTTTTAATGCATTTCGTTACAAAATGTGAATTATTACGTAAAGTATCAATACTTTACGTTACAAAATGTCATTGTGCTTTTTCCCAATAATAGATTTGGTAACGTAAAGGTAATGTACTTTACGTTACTTTTTACCTTTTATTTCGTAATGCATTAATAATTATTAAAAAGTACAAGTCACGTAAAAGTGTGGTAACGTAAATGATGAAATTTTTGGTTAGGTCAGTTTTTTTAGTAAAATTTAAAAAGTGAATTTATATTTTTGATTATTTTTGTAATTCTCTCATTCTCATAATATCTTTCAAATTGGATTTAAATAAATAAATAAAAATAGTCTCCCGTTGTACTTCTCACTTTCTCCCGTCCCCTAGAAGCCAACCCACTTTATAAGAACATCATCTCCACAACTCTTTCAGTGCTTCTCTTCCTCTCACCAATCACGATGAACAAATTCTTCAATAAGTCAAAGACCTTCTTACTCCGGCGTCCTACTCCGGCCACCACCGCCGCATCAACTCAGTTTCAAACTAATCGAACACCTCTGCATCGTCATCATCATCAATGGTCGCGTAAGTACTCTCAGCTTCCACAACTGGCTGAACAACCTACCGATGATTTGAAACGGCAGTCATGGCGATCGGTTGAAGGATTGGTACGGTGCTCGGCGAACTATGTTCCGCTTTCTCCGATTAGCTTCTTGGAGAGATCGGCAGATGTTTACAGAGATCAGACCTCCATGATTTATGGATCTCTAAAGTATACTTGGGAAGAAACACACACAAGGTGTGTGAAACTCGCCTCTGGTCTAAGTCAATTGGGGATTTCTCCTGGAGATATTGTAAGTTTTATCTTCTTCTTATTCCTTTGGAATTATCGATTTTGAAATTTGATTTTTAAGCTTTTATAAACGACAAATAGAGTAACGATAACGATTTTGTTTGTTTGTTTGGCGTTTTTTTTTTCAATTTAAGTTGCTTTTATTTAACGAAAATTAATCATTTTTTGATTCACGGTGATAAAGTTTTATTTTTAAGAGAAATAATATGGATAATTATAAAATAAAAATATAGGATATGCGATAGAGTAGGAAGCGAGAGAAAGATACAGAAATAAAATATTATAAAGAAATATAGGGTAGATTATAGAAAAGCGAGAGAGAATATGAAAAATGATATTTTAAAAAATGAAATTAAAATTTATGAAAATTGTTATTAAGTAAACAAATTTTCATTGTTTTAGAAAAGTGAAATGAAAATTTGGAAATTTTCGATAACTAAATGCACACTTAGCTTCTCCTACGAGATAAAAAAATATAATTTTAAAAAATTAAGTAATTATTGTTTTTTTATACTTAAAATGACAATTCTACACTTATTTATTTATTAAAAAATACATCTACACTATAAATATAGAATTATTATTGAAACTTAACAAATTATTATAATCTATCTTTATAAATGGACATTTATTTTGAAACAATTTAGAATAACAACGTGAACATTTAAACTGAAACAAAACAAGTAATAGTTTACAAACAAACTTTAATATATATATCTTTTAACTAGGCTTTACCCGCGCGTTGCGGCAAAACGAACTCCTAACTTCACTAATTGTACGATCTTTTATAATGCAACTTACGACAAAAATAGTTACAATGATACGTAATTTAAAAACTTGTGAAAGATGGATTCATGTAAAAAAATTTGTGTCCATGCATATTCGAAGCAAAACAAATCATTTTATAAGAGACGAACATAAAAAATACTTAAAAAAAAGTAAACTGTAAAAATAAATAGTGAATAACGATGTAATAAAAAGCAAGAAAAACATATTAATTAAAATAAAATTATTTGAAAAATACAAATAAAAAAGAAAGATGGAAAAAGAAAAGATCAACGAAAATTTGAATGAAAACAGAAAAAACAAAAATAAATTAAATAATGTTTAAGATAATCTATGATCTATATCTATAATAATTTATAATATACATATAAATCTATCTATTCTATTATATGAGTAATTAGATGCCACATGGCATCTAGATAGAGCGTCAATTGGCTTAACATGGGATTGTCACGTGTATCTAACAATTTCCTATTAATTTGCTTCTAAAATTTGTTTTTCCAATCTATCTATAATAAATAATTTAAATAATATCTACTCAAATCTAAATCTTATCTAATATAAAACTCAAATTTTAATTTGAATGATAACTTTTCTTTTTATGTATTTATATTTATTTTTATTGTATTATATAATAGATTATAAATATAAATTTGATAAAATATATTTAAAGATTACCCTACAAGATTAATGAAATTAAATTTTTAAATGTATATCAATGTTATACATGGGTTTATAAACCAGTAATAATAATAAAGTAATCATACTCATTTTTTGTGAATACATGTGTCATCATCATGAATCTTATGTATTGTTTTTGAAAATAATAAATAAATTTAAACTATATTTATCCAAATCTAATATAATTACTTTTTATATTTAAATCAAATCTAACAAAATCTAATGTTTTAATAACTTATTAATTATAATATAATATAATATAAATATAAAAAAATAATTTTTATTCAATATATATTTAAAAATATATAAAATTAATAGGTCATAATATGTAAAAACATGCTATTAGCCGTCAATAAACCCAATAAAACAAAAGAAAAAAAAATTGTACGCTTACAATTAGATAATTGATTAGATGTCGAGGGTGTTTGGTTTTGCGTTTGAAAAAGTGCTGCAGCGTTTTGATACCTAATAATCAGATTATTGTTGTAACAAAAAGTGCTATTGAAAGTTTAGTGTTTGGATTTGCTTATGTTGTTGGTTATCACAACTATTAAATAATCAGTTTTTAAGTGTTTGGATTTGCATTTAAAATTACCAAAAAGGACATTTGCATATCATTATGAATTTTCTTAATTTAATAAGTGTTTTAGCTTATAATAGAATATTTTTATTTATAATTATTTATCAATAAACATTTTAATAAGTTTTTCTATCAAAAAATAAAATTTTTTTTGAACAGCTGGTGTGGTGGTAACCGCCTAGGCCCAAGTGCCAACAGATCCCGGTTCGATCCCCACCACAATCTCCTAGTTAGATTAAAATCTCCAAAGTTAGATTAGTTCACCTGAAGGGAAAAACCCCAAAATCCGCCTCTAGTGAGGATCGAACCCGGGTAACAACCCTCCCCGAGCCCCTTATGGAAACTTGGTGGCCACCAGGGCAAGCCCTGATGGTTAAAAATTATAAATTGAATTCTAAGCTAATAAAATTTTAGATATAATAATTTATAAATTGAATTCTAAGCTAATAAAAGTACAATTTAAAAAACAAAAAATTATAAGAAAAATATAATAACATAACAAAGAGTTAAAAATACTCAAATTTCAAATACAAACAAGTCGTTGAAACGAGAAAATACAATCGAGGTGTGAATGAAGAAGTGGACACGATGGATTTTAGGGTTGTTTAGGTTAAAAATGGAGGGTAAAATTGTCATTTCACATATATAAAAAATCGCTGTATTTCTACAGCAACAATTATCTGCTGTAGGAAAAGTGTGGTAAGATGGTAAGCTACCGCAAATAAGCACTTTTTAATTAATGATCATCCAAACACTTAAAACTGCTTATTAGTGGTATTGTAACGCAATAATCAAATAAGTTGGTTTAATAAGCAAAACCAAACACCCCTTAAGATGGTGGTGACAATAAGAAACCAACATAACCAATTTTTTTAAAAAGAATAGTGAGTAAATGAGAGATTTTTAAAAAAACCAAAAGTTCGTGGAGAATTGAGAGCATAGAGAATGACTAGCTTTTATAATTATAAATATTATATAATGTTAGTTATAATATATCTATAATGTAAAAACATTAATTAAAAAAAAGAAAAGAAATAGATGTTATGATGTCAAGTATCAACACTTTCATAATTTTGTCATGTGTTAACATCTATTTAACTAAATTAGTCTAAATCTAATTTAAACTTAAATACAATCCGATCTCATATGTTATGATCTAATCAAACTATTCTAATAAATAATTAGTTAAGATATAATACTTACTAAATTCTAATTTCTTGTATTTATATTATATTAATTTTAAATATATATATTTATAAATATGTATAATATAATAATTATAAGGATAATAAAGTTTGCTTAATTTTAGTTACTTATTAAATTAGTCATATTAGATTTGAATAAATTTGATTTGCTTTAAAATTTAAAATAAATTTAGTAAATGAAGTGACAAAAGTAGAGAGCGACATGTAGCAAATCAAAGAAGAGCATGACACGTGCCACATTAGTTACTCATTTGATAATATAGATAAATAGTTATTACACCTTTATACATTATTTACTAATCAAATCACTATTCATAAGTGGTTTGCTATGTTGTTCCTTTCACATCAACAAAGAAAAAATAATTAATAAATGAGTTTTGCTAAAATGTGCTAGAGATAAAAATCTAAGTATTAATTATAAATTATTGTTCTAAAATGCACTAGAAGAAACTTTTATAAAATACTATTTAGTGGTGGGGTTTGCTAAAGTGTACTTATACATATTTTATTATTATTTATATGTAAATTATATAATGAAATTGTTTACATGTTCTTAAATTTTTTTATTTAAATTTAAAATATTTAAATACTAATTAATTTTTAAACATTTTGAATATAAGATTTATTTCGGTTATAATAATTTTAGTGTTTTATAATGTCTTATTTGATTATTTCGGTATCTTTGTCATTATTTAAAAAATCAATTTTATTTTATATTCAGTTTAACATAATGTTTGATTAATTTTAATTTGTTTGTAATGTTTAAGTTTATTAAATATTTTTTACATCAATTTATCTCAAATATTGACCACACTAATAAAAAAATTTTAAGAAAATATTTTGCTTTAATATATTAATAGTTTATCGTCATTTTCGGTTATATATCATAACTTTTGTTTATTGTAATAACTACGATAGATGATAAATGACTTTTTGTAACTACTGGCATGTGCTTATATATATATATATATATATATATATATATATATATATATATATATATATATATATATATATATATATATATATATATATATATATATATATAGAGAGAGAGAGAGAGAGAGAGAGAGAGAGGATTGGGTTCACATGAGAACTCTAGATTTTGTGAGAACGTTAGAACCACTCTAAAATTTGTGCATTCACTGTATAAAATTGTGCATTTGATACTAAAATTAAATGTTTTCAATAAATTTATGCATTTCATGTAAAAAATTACGCATCTCATGCTATAATTTATCCATTTTATGTACGAATTGTGTATTTAAGAAAATTTGTGCATTTGATGTTCAAATTTGTGCATTTAGTTTATAAATTAATGAATGTAATTTTTGAATGTAATTTTAGTGTTAGACTATGATATTTATTAATATTTAAGACTAATAATGATTTTAACTAAAACTTTTAATTTTTCAATTTGTGCATTTTGGAGTGGTTCTCACGTTCTCACGGTAATGAAGTTCTTACCGGAACCCAACCCTATATATATATATATATATATATATATATATATATATATATATATATATATATATATATATATATATATATATATATATATATAGAGAGAGAGAGAGAGAGAGAGAGAGAGAGAGAGAGAGAGTCAGGTTCAAAAAAGTATCTTTCGAAATCAAGTGCAACCGAAGGTACCAACCTTAAAAAACTTATTAAATTTTTCCCTCATAACAATGTTTAATTTAATGTTCACGCATGATATATGAATTTCACATACATTCACATTATCTGTGTCCTTTAAAATTATGTGAATGCTCAATGCATATTTATGTGAATGGTCATTTCACACAATGTGAATGGTGTGAAATGATAATATGATCTTTTTTTTTACCATTCACAAGATTTATGATGTTGATTCTTTTGAAAAAAAAGTTTTATAATGTTGTCTTATACATGTATATTCAAAAAAAATATATGTGGATGATCATTCACATTAGGGTACGCTGGAATCTTATAGGTACACTGATAAACCTGATTCTCTCTCTCAGTGTGTGTGTGTACATATATATATATATATATATATATATATATATATATATATATATATATATATATATATATATATATATATATATATATATATATATAGGGTTGGGATCATTGCAGAACCTTAATTTAGTGCAGAACCATAGAACCAATCTAAACCATTAGATTATAATATAACACTAGGGATAAGATGGTAATTATACAATTAACATTGAATTAATAGTAGCCTACCAAGTTTGACTGTTCACTTTGACTTTTTTTTACTCTTTTAATATATAATGGACATGCAGTGTTGCATCGACGTTAAATATACGATATCAAAGTGTTCATTCGACATCGAATGATCGTATGGGAAAAAATTTTTTACGAAAAATAAACACGTAAATTTTTTTTCAAAAAAATATATTCATGACCGTTCTCGTTAAATCCACCAACTTTGACTACTAATTTTGACTATTATTTATCTCTGTTAATAATGAACGTATATGCAGTGTTGCATCGACGTTAAATATACGGTATCAAAGTGTTCATTCGATATCGAATGATCTCATGATCTCACCATGATATATTGCATCGTGGTCTTGGTAAAAATTTTTTTACGAAAAATAAAAAAATATATATCATAACCGTTCTCGTTAAATCCACCAACTTTGACTACCAATTGTTACTATTATTTTGGCTCTGTTAGTAATGAACGTATATGCAATATTGCATTGACGTTAAATATACGATATCAAAGTGTTCATTCGATATCGAATGATCTCATGATCTCACCATGATATATTGCATCGTGGTCTGGGTAAAATTTCTTTTACGAAAAATAAAAAATATATATCATAACCGTTCTCGTTAAATCCACCAACTTTGACTACTAATTGTGACTATTATTTTAGCTCTGTTAATAATGGGCGTATATGCAGTGTTGCATTGACGTTAAATATACGATATCAAAGTGTTCATTCGATATCGAATGATCTCATTATCTCACCATGATATATTGCATCGTGGTCTGGGTAATTTTTTTTTACGAAAAATAAACACGTAAAATTTTTTCGAAAAAAATATATCATGACCGGTCTCGTTTTAAAGAGTATAAAATTCTCGTTTTTATGGTATAATTTTTTTGATTTAAAAATTAATAATATTAATGTTATTTTAATTTAAAGAAAAAGGATATTTATTTTGCTAATGTCAATCTTTTTGCTATTTCCAATCTTTTCCTTTTTTACCCCTCCAAGAATTAAAATATCACTATTACCAATCTTTTTTTCACTAATTCCAAACTTAACTCTTTTAATCAAGACCATTAGATTATTCTAATCTATGGACGATATTGGTTCTACAGTTCTACAGTTCTACACTAAATTTAGGTTCTGCAATGATCCCATATATATATATATATATATATATATATATATATATATATATATATATATATATATATATATATATATATATATATATATATAGGGTCAGGTTCTATGGGGCACCTGTATGCATAGTGCACTTTGGGAACCTGTATGCACCGTTAGATCTTGAATTTTAATGGTTCAGATTGTAGTGGCAAAAGGGTAATTAACTTGAAAATGGGTGCACGGGTGCATAACTTCTCGCGCACGGAAGGGCAAAATCGGAAGATGCTTGAATTCAGAACATATTCTATCCGAATAAAAACAAACATGATGCATCTTCATCCAATTTATTGGATTCGTCTTCAAACACGATGCATCTTCATCCAATTCAATTTTAAACATGATGCATTTCGACCATATTCATCCTCGTCTTTGTT
This sequence comes from Centrapalus pauciflorus, assembly GCA_020465985.1. NCBI lineage: Eukaryota > Viridiplantae > Streptophyta > Magnoliopsida > Asterales > Asteraceae > Centrapalus > Centrapalus pauciflorus. Next base: position 64,467 of record JAANYP010008383.1, read on the forward strand.
CCATCATTATGCATCACCAAAATCGTGATGCATTTCGGCCATATTCATCCTCGTCTTTGTTCTATCATTATGCATCACCAAAATCGTGATGCATTTCGACATTTAAACGTGTTAATTTCGTGATACATCTCTGAAATTTAAACGTGTTCATCAACGTTTTCAATGTGTTCATCATTGTCGTGATGCATTGCTGTTGTGCATCATGTTTGAAACAACCAATATTTTATTTAGTTTCCTAAATAAATGATAAATATTAAATTAAATCTTATAATTTAACAATATATTATTAAACATTCCCAAAATGCCCTTAATGCACCCTTTGTAAACCAGCAATGCATTTTTGGTTCCCATTTGGTTCCCGATGCATATGGTGCCCCATAGAACCTCAATCTATATATATATATATATATATATATATATATATATATATATATATATATATATATATATATATATATATATATATATATATGTATGTATGTATGTATATAGGATTGGGTTCACATGAGAACCCCTCATTACCGTGAGAACGTGAGAACCACTTTAAAAATTGTGCATACACTGTATAAAGTTGTGCATTTGATACTAAAATTAGATGTTTTCGATATATTTATGCATTTCATATAAAAATTTACGCATCTCATGCTATAATTTATCCATTTTATGTACGAATTGTGCATTTAAGAAAATTTGTGCATTTGATGTTCAAATTTGTGCATTTAGTTTATAATTTAATGAATGTAAGTTTTGAATGTAATTTTAGTGTTAAATTATGATATTTATTAATATTTAAGACTAATAATGATTTTAAGTAAAACTTTTAATTTAAAATTTGTGCATATGATGTACAAATTTGTGCATTTTGGAGTGGTTCTCACGTTCTCACGGTAACAAGGGTTCTTACAGGAACCAAACACTATATATATATATATATATATATATATATATATATATATATATATATATATATATATATATATATATATATATATATATATATATATATATATATATATATATATATATATATATATACATATAGAATATGGTTCGTGTGAGTACCTAAAAAATGCAGAGTACCGTGAGTACCTGTGAACACACGGGTTTAAGATGTGAACATGCTCCGAAAAAAAGTTTTTTTTTTGTAATTTTTTTTCATATTAATTTAGATACAAATAATATAAGTCTATTCGTAAAAGATTACACACATTCACACTTTCTAGCCTCTTAAAAGTCATGTGAACGTGAAAAAATTCATGTGAACATGCTTAGCTGTGAACATACGTTCACAACAGTGCAGTTCATGTGAACTTGCACGTTTCACATAGTTATAGTGTGTGTTTAGGTGTGATTTTTTGCAAGTAGTCTTGTATTATTAATTTAAACATGATTATGTAAAAAAATTTCAAAAAAAATGGTTTTAAGCGAGGTACCTCCGGTA